>VTPC01090883.1:137338-149740 GCA_011009095.1 Ignelater luminosus
GCCCGAAGGACCGAGAAGTACTAAAGACCTGACAGCCACGACGGCCAACAGAGAAGCCCTAAAGACCGAGAAGTACAAAAGACCCGACAGAGAAGCTCGAGGGGCCGAGAAGTCCAAAATGCTCGACGGACCGAGAGTTCTGAATGGCCTGTCAAAGAAACCGGAAGGGCCGAAAAGTCTAAAAGGTTCAACGGCCCAAGAGGTTCGAACGGTTCAACAGAGAAGCCCGAGGGAGCAAGAAGTGCTAAAGGCTCGACGGTCCGCGAGGTTCGAATGGTCCGACAAAGAAGCCCGAAGGGCCGCGGAGTTCAAAAGACCCAACGGCCCGAGAAGTCCGAATGGCTTGACAGACAAGCTCGACGGTCCGAGAGGTCCGAATGACCAGACAGAGGAGGGTCGACAAGTCCAAAAGGTTTGACAGCCCGAACGGTCCAAAAGGTTGAACAGGCCCGACATACCCATATTGTCCGACATGCTCGATAGTTTCAGAGAATTCCAGCAGGCTCGAACGGCCCAATAAACCCGTATGGCCCTACAGACTCCGACGGCTGGACAGGCCCGACAAGATCGAACGGCTCAAAAGGTCCCTGTAGGACTCTACTTAAGACATAAAATGTAGTAATACAGCTCTGCAAAAAGTACAGAATTATAAGGTTACAAATCTAATTTAGGGACTTACACGTATGGATTTTCATAATAATGTTATTTAAAGAAGACACTGGAAATCTACTCTAGACACTCGAAGATACTAAATAATCAACAGGTTATTAGTTTGACATCACGAATTGCATCATGCCGTTCGAGATGTAAGTAGAGAGTCTTCTAGAACATAAAATTGACTTGTTCGGGTATCCATGCATCTTAGGGTATCTCTGAAGCGCATAACCTGTGCACATCTCTTAAGGTACTGGTGATGTGTGTCACTTTAAGAAGAGAATTTTTAATTTTAGAGTTCCAAGAATCGATCTATCACCCCCAACTGTTCAAGACGGATAAGTGCAAGCGTTGTGACTAGTTCGTCTTTGCCATATTTGTCTGGCTGTTTCTACTGGGCGACTTTTGAATTAATAGTAGGCGCGTTATCTCATTCTGAAAACTTCTTCTAAACTGTCCGAACATTAATAGTGGATGCTTAACCAAAGAGTCTTCACTTCCAAAAACTAAACAGCATCAGATGCCTTCAGATCTGTGTTAAGTTAACTTCGTAAAACTGAGATTTGAGGTTAGAATTGTCACTCACTTTATGAAACTTGACAAAGACTGCGATAATAGTAGCCTTTGTATCAACTTTCGAGAAACAATTGACCTACATAAATGAAAAACTATTGAAGCGAACTCAGACTAGTGAAAAACCTTTCAATATGTGTTACCACACTGGGAAGTAACTTTGTTAATACTGCATTAAGGTACTGTTTTGTTCAATTTTTGAGAAGAAGAGCAATAAAGCAAAATGTACATAGCTAACAGATAGGAATTGCTTAAGGTAGATTCGAAACATCAAACAGTGT
Source organism: Ignelater luminosus (assembly GCA_011009095.1). NCBI lineage: Eukaryota > Metazoa > Arthropoda > Insecta > Coleoptera > Elateridae > Ignelater > Ignelater luminosus. The sequence goes on from VTPC01090883.1 coordinate 138,847, forward strand.
TGTATTTTATTATAGAATTTTAAGATGCATAGTTACTTGTGTTTACAAATTTATTGTTCGTTCTAAAAACTATGACTCTGTTTCTCTTTTTTTCGATTTTCAACAAGTTTCCTGGCCCGCGACTTGGTCGATGGTGTATCAACACGTGAATAGAACATACTAGAAAAAGCTGTAGATACGGAGAACGATCTTCAAAATTTTAAGGTAGATTGCTATGTTACATACATACACACTTATATTTTTCATTTAATTCTAACTGCACGGGTATTTGCTTGCTTCCCTTTCCCAGTTATAGGAAAAAAGAATATTACCTACAATAAAATATTTAGGAAAACACAAAAAAATGTACAAAGATCATGTTTAAGGTTTTCTGCATTACTTAAATAATATTGCCATTTAATTATATGTTTCGTTTTTAAAAATAAAAAAAGCATGGATGTTGTAAACAAAATGAAAATGAATATTATTATGTTTCTCTGTTTTGGTATTCATGAAAACGTTTTTTATTTTCGTGTATTTTATTAAAACGACTTTTCTACCTGTCTCTTGTCATTCATATTACCATCAACTGTTTGTGCTGAAATGCTTTTTGGCCTGCCCCCCACCTTTATGACGTGAAGGGGTGTAAAATTTTATTATCGGCTTATTGTAGAGGATTGTGTATTGCTAAACAACAAGCGAGATATCGAGATATTTTCTAAAACGAATTTGGGAAACCAAATCTTGTATAATTATTATTAATTCAATTCCAACATTAATATTAATTGCACCGCTATAGATGCACTGTATTTTTCACGCTTTCATCATTTTCAAAGCCCGTTTTGAACTTTATAATCATGATCGTTAGCACCCCCACACGCTAATGACTAATGAGTCTCTTGTGGATTGTGCTAGCTCTGGAGGCAGCGCTTGCTCTGCTGTGAAAAATTCTATAATGGATTGCAGTTGTGGCTTGGTGCAATTTGCAATCAGAGGCGCCTTTGTTACTAACCATATTAATTACAAACACGTTCTAGATTGACCTCTGGGTATTTCCAAACTGTTTGCTGTTCACGCCACATTTATACATAGTATATTAGAACGAAAGAATGATAATTGATGACGCATAAATAAATAAATAGATGAAGATCTTAAACAATAAGATTGCATTTGAAATGTGCAAGTCATTTATTCACTGGATACTATAGGATTTTATGTGTTGTGTAGGAAAATATATTTTACGACATGTACAATATTGTATAAATGATTTTCAAGTTAAATTAAAAATCTATTATTTCGTTTAGAACATTTTATCTAATAAAATTTTAAATTAGTCTTTTTTCTTTTTTTTTTAATTGAAAAATAATTATCAAATATTTATTTGTAACTCTGTTGGGTTTTTCATGTTTTGTAATGCCAATAAAACAGATTTGCTGTCATTATACTACAGCCTGTTCAAAAAAAAACCTCAGGTAGGCCATGGAATTTTTAGCAAAGCATGTCTTAGTGCATATGTTACGTTTAGCACTCTTAACCTCACAGTTTCAGTGTATGACATTTCCTAAAAGCTTATTTATGAATTTAAACACTCATTGCATTTCACTTGTTTTAATTTGATTTACAATAAATGAAGAATCTGTCATCCTGCTCAATACGTTTAAAAATTCTTTGCCGTAGACCATTTATTATATTTTATAAAAGGGATTGCTGTATTTTGGCTAATTATGCGCTCATCAAAGAACTATCTTTAAGAAATTCAAGGTTTCTACAGTACAAAGATGAGGAGTTGCTCCCTCCTGTTGTAGTTTGCCATTGTGCAATTCTTCTATGAACATATGTATGTAAAATATCATTATGATATCGTTCTGTATTTAAAGTACCTAAAAGATATTTCTTGTCAGTGTACAGTGTTTTATAAATTGAAAAAAATAAACATTTTACGTTCAAACAATATTGGCCCAATCAATCTTCTTTTACTAAAACTACAGATTTTTCAACATACTGCGAATTTTGAGCACTACAAATTCTCATGGTTTTGTGAATTAACATACCCTGATTTGTAAAACCACCCTTCATCACTGAAGAAAGTCGTGTTCAGGATATCTTCATTATGATTTAAATTATTTAAGGACCATAGAAGAAAATCATCAACCAAGAGATGGCGTTAAATTTCACCAAACTGGCGGAGGAAAGGGGATCATCAGCTACAACCAATGTTGCCAGAGCTGGCTATAAATATTCAAATCTGAAGATTTATAACATTTACTATGGTTTCTAACGATATGTTTTACTGTTGTGGCAACAGTGTGATAACTCGATGATCGCCTTCAAACTAGTTTTTTAAATTTCCAATAGAGGTCGCGACCATCGCGTTTTTCTTTTATATTGTGACTCTTTTTTTGAGCTAGTACGCCTGCGAAAATTGGTAATTCCGTTATAGGTAGAAATGAACTAAATTAAATAACCTTGAATAATTAAGATGGCATGTGTCAAAGTCAGGTTGAGGTTATGAAAAATACAAATACTGACAGAAAACAGATGAAAAAAAAACCTGTAAAAATTAATTTTGTTTTATCTGAACTGCTTTCAATGTAAATTCTTAGTTTGCAATATCTATCTTTCATTTTACCAACCTAAGTTTAGTTAATTTACCGCCAACTTAAAGGCAATAGTCACAGTATTAAATGGACACCTGGTACAAAAAGTAAATAGAGCAGCGAAGTTTAAAAATACTTCGGGCCATTTTGGACTCTTGGGCCATTCGAGCTTGTACCCGGACAAGAATTATTTCCATTCTGAACCCAAGAGAGGGATTTTCGTACTGCACGGATTTATTGATCTGGCCTTTGTGTAGTCCGGGGCAAAGTTCGAGTTTGGATCAGGCCGGGCCTCGGTTTAAAAAATTTATCGGGACTTTCGGGTCTACATCCAGTCAATCAAGTTGTTTGACCCCATCGGGCCGTTCGGGCTTGTACTAACTCGAACAAGCATGATTTTCTTACTGACTCGGACAAGCATTATTTTCATACTGAACCCAAGACAAGGATTTTCTTGATTTCTTGATGTGATCTTTACGCAGTTGCTCGGGTTTGGGTCAAGTCGGGGTTCAGTTTAAAAGTCTATCGAGTTTTTGAGGTCTACCTCCGGTCAATCAGGCCGTTCGGACATATCGAGCTGTTCAGGTTTCTCCGCCCTATCGGGCGGTTATTTTTATACTAATCCAAAGCAGACAATTGTTGTACTACACCGAATCGATATCTTTCAGTACCGACTCCGATGGACTATTTTCGTACTGAACCGCATCGGAGAATTGCCATACATCATACTGACTCGAACGGACGTGATCTTCATACTGAACCGAAGAGGAGGATTTTTGTACTGCACTGTAAGGCGGGTTTCTTTCTTTGATCTGGTATTAGGGCGGTCTGACCCAATGGCCGGGCCTCGATTTAAAAATGTATCGGGCTTTTCGGGTCCACGTCCGGTCAAGCGAGTCGTTCGATGGGATTCTCAGACTGTTCAGATTTGTTCATACTAAACCCAATAGGAAGATTTCCATACTGAACCATAGCACTTATTTCTCGATCTGGTCTTTACATGGTCCGGCACAAAGCTTGGGTTCCGATCAAGCCGGGCCCCAGTTTAAAAATTTATCGGGCTTTTCGGGTCTACATCCGGTCAAGCGAGACGTTCGGCCCGTTTGGGATTATTGGACTGTTCAAGCTTGTTATACTGACTCGGACAAGCATTACTTTCATACTGAACCCAAGAGGAAGATTTCCATACTGAACCATAGCACTTATTTCTTGTCTGGTCTTTGCATGGTCCTGCACAAAGCTGGGGTTCTGGTCAAGCCGGGCCCCAGTTTAAGAATCTATCGGGCTTCTTGGGCCTACGTCCGGCCAATCGAGTCTTTTTCTTACTGGTCCAGACAAGCATTATTTCCATACTGAACCCAAGAGCAGGATTTTCATACTGCACCATAACACGGGTTTCTTGATCTGGATTTTGCGTGATCCGGCCGAAAGCTCGAGTTCGAATCAACTGGGCCTCTGTTTAAAAATCTATTGGACTTTTCGGATCTATGCCCGATCAATCGAGTCCTTCGGCCCTGTCGGGTCATTAGGGTCAAATTCTTCCTAGTCAACCGCTACTGCTAGAAACTTCTTCTAAACAACTTTGTAAAGAATAATTCTGAACACCATCGACTTTCTGACAGTTTTGAAAGCAATTTTCGATTAAGACGCCTTTTGTTCATTGTTGTAAACCATCGTGAAGAATCATAAAATGTTCTAAGAAATTGATGTACGCTCATTGCTTAAAAGGCTGTCACGGCCCGCCTTTTTTTTTTATTGAACAAGCTAATGTATTCCAAAGCCTTTCTAATAGCAAACATTCTTATGCTATTATCAGAGTTTGGTATGATGTTGTCTATAATTTGAAATTTAAAATTGGGCCTTTTAATATCTACAGCTATGATAGCATAGTAAATTCTGTTAGTTTTACGTTCTTTAATTACATTGTTTATAAACAATTTTTACTTTCTTGAAATCGGAATTGATTATTATTGAAATCTCCTCGTTTACCTATTAAATAATTCAATCTTTGTGTTATAATTATATCTAATGTTAGTAATAAACTTATTGGTCTATAATTATTTACATTTAATTTATCTATTTTGGAATAAATCTTACTCTATGTATTTTTCCATATTTTTAGGAAAAACTTCTTGATCATAACAGTTACTATAAATTTTTAGTTATATTTGGAAAGCATGCAAAATTAAAATTTTTAACAATTCTATACATCTCAGAATGTGATATTTCACGTTCATTCTTTTTTCCCCTGAAGCTTCTTGTGCTGCTTTTCATATAAATTTTAAATAATTGTTTTTGATTCATAATTATCTTTTGGAAAAAATTCTTGTCATAAACGTATATATTGTATCTTTCATATCATTTGTATAATTATCTGAATTATTCATAATTGTTGATAAAAAATTATAATTAAAATTCTGTTCATTACGTATTATTTTCTATGCCTTGCTATTTCCCCAAGGATTTGAGCTTGGAGTCAACCTTGCCATGACTCAAACAAAACAAAACAAAAAACCAACAAATGTCATTTTTCAGTAGTTGTCACAAATCACTACTAAATTTGCATTTTTCTTATTTATTTAATATAACAGTGTTTACACAAGCACAGAAAACATTTATCGTGGAACTTAGTTTCATAATGGTCCATGTCTGGAAAATGGCGAATGGCAATATGATATCAACGTTTGCATAGTACAGAATTTAAACATTTTCCTTTGGCTGTATTTAACAGAGATCAGTTTAAAAAGGAGGTCCTACAATCAATTCATTGCTTTTGCTACACTGGAAGCATTAACAATAAATCCAGAAACCTTGTGCTAGAAATGAAATTGTTATAAACATTGTTAGAAATGCAGTCCAAGATGAATCTATCACTTCAATTAGAAGATTAGCCCAACAACTAGATTTAACTCGTATTACCATCCATAAGATTCTTCATTAAAAGCTTTAATATTATGAAACCTTATAACTTGCAAATTTACCAATAAATGAAAATATGAACGATGAAACATTAAATTTAACATTTTATATTGATGAAGCCTGGTTTCTTCTAGACAGATACACATATTAATTCTCAAAGCATGTGAATGTGGAGTCTTTATAACGTACATTTTCCTAGAGAAAGCTTACTGCATTCACTTAAAAGTTAATGTGTGGTTAGCAATGTCCAAGTGAAGACTTATCGGACAATTTAAATGCTGCCACATATAGAGGCACTATTTTGCAACAATTTATTAATGAACTTCATGATGGCAAACTCAAAAATGGTTCCTTTCAACAAGACCCAAGAAATATGAAATTATCTTCACAAGTTCTTTGACAGCAGGTTAATAAGCATAAAGACAGATTTCCATTGTGTTCTTGTGATCTAACCTTGTTGGATTTTTTCTTTTTCCATATTTAAAAAATTCAGTATTTCATACAATAGAAGCTCTAAAAAACAATATAAGAAATTATTATTATTACAAAATGTGTTTGACAATAATTGTGTATTTGTGAAAACAGGCAATACATCCAACATATGTTGTAACTTTTAAATCTTTGTTAATTTTATAATCCACAACACTATAAAATAAACTTGAAAGTATTAACATCATTACAAAGGCTTTTATTTATAAATAATCGAATTTCTTCAAGCAATTTCAACACCACACAAAAAAATGACATTTAACATAACCTCTAAAATCGTCACCATTTTCAATAGACCAATGCTCATCTAGTCTAATTGTGACTTTTCCTAAAAGTCGCAGTACCAATTAATAATAACACATACAATATTGTTTCCACTTTGTTGTTCTTGCATTTTCCATAAGTTTCTTATTATATTCTTTATGTAAGGTATAATATTGTCGTTATAATATTCTGTTCTCATTTCAGTAAATTTTTCCCATTTAGTCTTGCCGCGATCTTTTAATTTTAATATTTTAGTGTCCTTAATTTCTAATTCTGGTTTAATTTACTTAATAATATCCATCATTTGCACGCTGGGATTTCTAATTAGTTCAGTATTTCTTCCCGATTTTTAACAGTTAATAGTTACAGTTCCTGATCCATTAAAAATTTTTCACAATATATTCGTATTTCTTTGTAGTTCACGTAAGCCAAGCTCGATCTTAAGTACTACTCAGGCATGCTCTAATATATATTTTATAGCTGAGACTTAACTCGAAAATATGATCTTGTACTCGTGCTAAGCTACAATGTAAAGAAATAGAGATCCGAGTTTAGCTTCTTAGCCGAGCATAGACATTCAAGGGCATTATTAACTCTACTTTTCTTTGAAGGAGCCTAAAAACTCTTCTTCCACGTATCGTATTTTTGTCTTCGCTCTCAATATCCTCAAGGTGCTAAGAAGCAGTATCGGTATGATTTTGTGAACAGAAGGTCTTAGACTATTAGATCTATTGGGACACTGCACGGTCAAGCCCTGAGTTTGGACTGACGAGTGTAATGTATTATACGATCTTTGGCTTTATATCAGACATTTTAGGTTGATTTGCTCGAGAACTTTTGGAGAACACCAAGTGTTTTATTTTAATCGTTTTTTAAGTGTTTCTCCATGCAAGCTGGTTCATGACTATTAAGTCACGTTGCTGACATTCTTTCGCATTACGCACGGCACTATCTAACCTGTGGTGGTTAAGTGTCAGGCTGTACCTTTGGCCCTTTTCGAGGGAAGCTATTGCAAAGCTAACAGTTCTGTTTCGGGTTTCCTAAACGAACCACACTTCGTTTTCTTGTAATAAGCTACTTAGTTACTAAATCTTCTAAAAACCGAGTGTCTTCTTGTAGAAAACCCATCATGGACTAAAATGTTCTTCAAATACGTTCCAAATGCAGCTTCATGAATGTAACCACTTGTACTAATCAGCCGTGGAATTTCATTCGCGCGCTTTACGAAATCCAGACCCTCTAATGGAGATAACAATTGGACTTGGTTTTCCCAGCAGCGTCGCAGTAGCAGTTACTTAGGAAAGAATGACATGGAATTAATATACCCCATATACGAGAACACGTTTCTAGACCGAAGATTAGTTTGAATTTTACCACCTTGAGCGGCATTCGAAGCTGTGACATATAAATAGGAAGTAAACGAGCAAACCTGCGTACCACTCTACGTGACCACTTTGATAATTCTTTTCAAATCTTTGCATTCGTGTGAAACTTATTCAAGTTCATCACTTTACACTTTTCTGACTGACTCGTATAAGGGGAATCGAGGATACCGAATCGAACAAATTGTGTGTGCAGTGCTTGGTGAAGGAGCAGGATGCATATCTTTAGAAAACGAGAAATTCCAGCTGGTAGTTTTGAAAACACCATAAATGCAAACTTTGATGCCAGTTAGAATGAAAATTCAAAATTAATGCAAAAAACAAAAAATAGAAAATAAACACGAGATCACGAGAAAAATTATCAATGCTGTCAAAGTTTGTATCTAAGATGCTTTAACACTTCTTGATGGAATCTTTCCGTTTGCTTTTGAGATGAACACAACACTAAACGCACATACAAAATTTATCGAATTTGGCCGAAAACAAAGAGTGACATTTTGGTTATTCCAGACATTGAAGCAGTTATGGACATTTGCAGTTATAGACTGAAAAGTACAAAAACCGCAATCTAACCTACCTTTTAAATGGTTACCGACCCTGACCGAGTCTTGTATCGAAAAGTCTACGTCGACAATTTTTGTCGATATAAATTGCACGATCATTACGCATGGTGTATAAATCGATGAAACTTTATCGACTTAAACTCTCTGGCACAGGATTGAGTCGTGTACCAACAAGTCTACATCGATTTAAATTGCACGATTAGCACACACGTTGATTTAAACTGATGAAATCTTGTCGACGTAGACTTTTCGGCACGGATCCTTCCGGTCTTCAGCGACTTGCGTACCAAGGTTTTGTCGATTTGGATTGCGCGGTTAGCACGCATGTTAGTTTACATCGACGAAACTGTGTCGACGTAAATTCTTGGCACATGACTCTACCGGCCTTGATCGAGTCTTGTAACAAAAAGCTACGCCGACCGGTTTTCCTGATTTAAATTGCACCGTTGCACTCATGCTGGCTTAAATCGACGAAAACTTGTGGACTTATACTTTTTGGAACAGGACCAGCCGACTCTGACCGCGTCGTGCACCAAAAAGTCTACGTGGACTAGGTTTTGTCGATTTCAATTGCGTGGTTAACACGTACAGTGATTTAAATGGACAAAACCTTGTCGACGTAGACTCTTTGGCATGGGATCCTGCCGGTCTTGACCGAGCTGTGTACCAAAAAGTCTTATGTCGACAATGTTTTGTCGATTTAAACCAACGTGCGCTCAACAAAACTTTTTGTCACAGGAGCCTGCTGACTCTGATCGAGTACCGTACCGAAAAGTCTACGTCGACAAGGTGTCTTCGATTTTAGTTGCGCGGTTAGCATGCACGATTGCTTAAATCGATGAAACCTTGTCGACGTAGACTTTTTGGCACAGGATCCTGCCAGCCCCGACCGAGACGTGTCCCAAAGTCTACATCGACTAGGTTTTGTCGATTTTAATTGCGCGGTTAGCACGTACGGTGGTTTAAATGGACTAAACCTTTACGGCATAGACTTTCCGGCACGGGATCTCGCCGATCCTGACCGAGTCGTGTACCAAAAAGTCTTATGTCGACATGGTTTTGTCGATTTAAACCAAACGTGCACTCTGGCCGTGCAATTTAAATTAATAAAACTTTATCCACGTAGACTTTTTGTCACAGGACCCTGCCGGCTGTGACCGAGTCCCGTACCGAAAAGTCTACGTCGACAAGGTGTCTTCGATTTTAGTTGCGCGGTTAACACGCACAATGGCTTAAATCGACGAAACCTTGTCGACGCAGACTTTTCGGCACGGGATCTTGCCGGCCCTGACCGAATCCCATACCGAAAAGTCTACATCGACTAGGTTTTGTCGATTTTAATTGCGCGGTTAGCATGTACGGTGGTTTAAATGGACTAAACCTTGACGGCATAGACTTTCCGGCACGAGATCTTGCTGATCCTGACCGAGTCGTGTACCAAAAAGTCTTATGTCGACATGGTTTTGTCGATTTAAACCAAACGTGCGCTCTGGCCGTGCAATTTAAATCAATAAAACTTGATCCACGTAGACTTTTTGTCACAGGACCCTGCCGGCTGTGATCGAGTCCCGTACCGAAAAGTCTACGTCGACAAGGTGTCTTCGATTTGAGTTGCGCGGTTAACACGCACGATGGCTTAAATCGACGAAACCTTGTCGACGTAGACTTTTCGGCACGGAATCTTGCCGGCCCTGACCGAATCCCATACCGAAAAGTCTATGTCGACAAGGTTTTGTCGATGTAAGTTGTGCAGTTAGTACGCATTTTGCTTTAAATCGATGAAACCTTGTCTACGTAGTATTTTCGGCAGAAGACCCGGCCAGGGTAGGTAAGCAACTTGAACAATAGTAGGTTATTGCAATTAGAAAGTTTGATAATTTCAGACTGTAACTAAGAATGTCCATAATTCCTTCAATATTAAGAATCTTGTCGACTCGTAATGACCTAAACCATACATTGGTGAAATATCGAATGTATATCACGGGACACTGTATATCTTTAATGAAATATAATTAAAGTCGTTTTTCTCTTCTTTATAAAATGGAAGTCACTTCCTCATAATATTCTAAAGTAATAATCCAAGATTACAAGTAGTTTTAACTGTCATCAAATCAAATTAAGCAATAATATAATAATAATAACAACAATCCTCTACAGTAAAGCGCAATGTTCTCTAGTGCATCAATTAATTAAGCACGCTTCCTTCTGACGGGCTGTGTTTCCAAACTATAGGTGGAAGATGGTCACAGGCCAGCAAGAACCCGCGCCGCAGTCATGTGCCGCGCTTAGTCAATTAGTTTCTGGAAGGACTGAAAAGGCATATAGGAGGGTTACAGGATACCTGGGAAGGTGTCCACTGTAGTTTGGAACACAGCCATGGTATCCTTGCCTCCCAGGTATTAATTAACTGCTGCTTTATGTATATTCATATTATGTGTGTCGCATGGCTTACGCTTTGTTTGTGTCACCATAATCATGCATGCTTATTCATTATGTATACTTTTGGACTTGTTTGTGTTCTTATTTGTTATTGTCGTTTCTTTAGTTGTTAGTTAAGAAAAGCATGTTTATCATTCGTCATAGCGAAAAACACTTTACATACATACGTACCTGTACGTGGAAAAACTTGAAAATGAATATTTACTTAATTTGGTAGCATGATGAGAGATCCAACTGTCTATTAAGAATTCCTTAGAAAATT
>VTPC01090883.1:149750-231263 GCA_011009095.1 Ignelater luminosus
ACAAGGTTTTGTCGATGTAAGTTGTGCAGTTAGTACGCATTTTGCTTTAAATCGATGAAACCTTGTCTACGTAGTATTTTCGGCAGAAGACCCGGCCAGGGTAGGTAAGCAACTTGAACAATAGTAGGTTATTGCAATTAGAAAGTTTGATAATTTCAGACTGTAACTAAGAATGTCCATAATTCCTTCAATATTAAGAATCTTGTCGACTCGTAATGACCTAAACCATACATTGGTGAAATATCGAATGTATATCACGGGACACTGTATATCTTTAATGAAATATAATTAAAGTCGTTTTTCTCTTCTTTATAAAATGGAAGTCACTTCCTCATAATATTCTAAAGTAATAATCCAAGATTACAAGTAGTTTTAACTGTCATCAAATCAAATTAAGCAATAATATAATAATAATAACAACAATCCTCTACAGTAAAGCGCAATGTTCTCTAGTGCATCAATTAATTAAGCACGCTTCCTTCTGACGGGCTGTGTTTCCAAACTATAGGTGGAAGATGGTCACAGGCCAGCAAGAACCCGCGCCGCAGTCATGTGCCGCGCTTAGTCAATTAGTTTCTGGAAGGACTGAAAAGGCATATAGGAGGGTTACAGGATACCTGGGAAGGTGTCCACTGTAGTTTGGAACACAGCCATGGTATCCTTGCCTCCCAGGTATTAATTAACTGCTGCTTTATGTATATTCATATTATGTGTGTCGCATGGCTTACGCTTTGTTTGTGTCACCATAATCATGCATGCTTATTCATTATGTATACTTTTGGACTTGTTTGTGTTCTTATTTGTTATTGTCGTTTCTTTAGTTGTTAGTTAAGAAAAGCATGTTTATCATTCGTCATAGCGAAAAACACTTTACATACATACGTACCTGTACGTGGAAAAAACTTGAAAATGAATATTTACTTAATTTGGTAGCATGATGAGAGATCCAACTGTCTATTAAGAATTCCTTAGAAAATTAAAATTTAAATTCATGCTCACTTCTAGCAAATGGCTGATGGTTGTACATTTATGTCTGGGGTCACTTATTTCCTAAGCGAAATTAAGATTTTCCTCGGTCAGATTTTAGTAAGAATATTTGAGATTGGATCTACTTAAACACAAATCCTTTTTACTACTTGTCCAGAAACTTGCCAGTAATGAAAATAACAAAAAGTAACGTTTATATGACGTCTAAATCACGTTAATATTACGTCATGTAAGAGATTTCTGAAATTCCGACATATTCCTTTGACTGATTATCTCGAATATAGGAATAAATGTAAGACGTTTTTTAATTTGTTTTATGTTACACGCTTGGTGTCTTTTCTCATTTTGTACAATTTTGCATGCGTCCAATTACTTAAGCTTCTTTCTGTCATATCATCTCCATTCTTTTCTTTTGCCCTGTAATTAGGTCTCATTCATTCAAATAAAACTATTATTACCCAAACATTATATTTTATACTTTTTTTCATTTGTGTTTCAATCTTTATTTTAAAAAACAAAACGGAGACGAAAGATCAATGTTAACTAAAACAATGTTCGTTATCTTTCCAAACAGTCTACAAAAACAGGTGAGCGTGATGAGCATGAACCTGAGCGCTAAACTCGACGAGCTGCAACAGCGCGGCGATCGACACCTGGAGACGACGGTGGCCTTATGTGAAATCCGCTCACAACTCCAAGAACTGACCAAATCCGTCGAGTCGTGCCAATCGGAAGTCTCGGAAGTTAAGCGCGACATGGTGGCCATCAAACAAGAACTCGATACCGTACAGCAGGTCAAGGAAGAAATCGAAGAGCTGAGAGAGTATGTTGACCGGCTCGAGGAGCACACGCATCGTAGAAAATTGAGGCTTCTCGAGCAGGTTCGTTTTGGTAGCGACAGATTATGAAAATGTTTTCTTTATTTTATGTATTTTATTTCTAAATAAAGATTTTTTTATTTTTCTTTTTGGTTTTTTTTTAAATTTTCTTTATTTACTAATTAAATAAGTTCTAGTCTTTCCTGAAATTTACTAAAAACAATTTTTTTTTAGGGCTTGACACTCTTTCTGTCCTACTCGATTTTCTCGGCAGTATTGGGAATGCTTCAATTTGGGTACAATACTGGGGTAATAAATGCACCGGAAGCCAATATCGAATACTTCATGAAAGGCGTGTATAAGTCTCGGTATGGGGAAGACATTCAAGAAGAAGCAGTGCAAAGGCTTTATTCGCTGGCGGTGTCTGTATTTGCCATTGGTGGTATGTTGGGTGGCTTCATCGGGGGCATGGTGGCTAACAGATTTGGCAGGTTGGTATATACCTTTTATCTTTAATTAATAACGATATTAAAATTACTTGTTTGAGAAGCAGTACCATGTAATTATTTTTAAGTCTCTGAACTCCATTTTTTGTCAAAGATCTGAAAATGCTTTGAAACTACTTATGGAAAACTGTTGGATAATTAGTGATAATGGATTAAGGAGCAATTTAATCTGAATGGAAGTGAAGTCTTAACATCCCATCCTCGTCGCCAAATATAATGATAATATGGTGATGCAGATGAGCACACTCGGAAATGACATTATCACTGAACTCTTCTCTTTGTTTAGCCTTCTTAAAGTAACTGCTTCTAAAGCCATAATAATACATCTTAAACAAAAGACTATCTCAAATCGACTTGACAATGACGAGCACCAACCCTCTCTTGACCAGCAATTGATAGTGAGAGTATCTTCTCACAGACCACACCTCGAGAATATTTCGACTCGTTCTTTAGCCTCACATCCAAACATGGACTCTAGCTTGTTGCCTTTTCTTTTAAATGCTACAAGATTGGGAAATTTCGTTTTTATGGAAAGGTTGTGAAATCTATAGCGTGAAAGAAACTAGACGAGACTTGAAATTATCAGGCGCAGTGTCAGGGCCATTGCAAGGATGTGCAAATAAGACAATCTCCTGTAGGCACCGTGGTGACTAGGCGCTACACAGTGAAAAATAAGACGAACTGAACTTGCAAACTGAGGATCTGTTGGCTACTTAGCGTATTCGAGTGTTTAGAATAGATTTCCAGCGTTTCTCTCTGAATTTTTAGCGTTTTTTTCGAACTTCCCAAGTATTTTAAACATTATGCAAATCCATACCTGTAAATAAGTCTAGGAAACTTTGGCTTACTATGTCAACCTGCGCTGGTAGTAGTTGCGACCTCTATTAGAAATTTAAAAAACTAGTACGAGGATGAACGCACTAGACGCGTTCAATGTATGTATGTAACGATCCTGCAAGTCGATATAAGTTAAATTCTGGAGTGCTCTAAATCCATTACACGGTACGGCGCAAGTAGGAATATTATAACCTAAAAACGACATTTTTTACTTTGTTGGTTATGTCACAGCCGTTCTGAAATTTTATACGCTACCGACTGAAACGAAGCGATACCAAGCGATTCCTTTGCATTGAAATTTGGATCGCAGGTAGCGTGAAAAAGCAATATCCTGTCGAAAAAGAGGGTTTTCAAGTCACTGCAAGAAGGGAAAGACATGGGGTTCTGCCAATGTGTCTCGGATGAATACCAAAGGGAACCTACTCCAGTGAACAATAGATGTCCATACCATAACCCCCGCAGTTTGGTGCACAGGCCTTTGGTCAGAGACTCGAAGATGGCGCCTTTCTTCACGTCTCTTTCGAATCTTAAATCGAAGCGAGATTCATCATTGAATACCACTCTGTGCCACTGAAGGCTGCACTTCAGTCTTAGCCTACACCACTCCAAACGTTACTTCCGATGCTGAGCTATTAAGGGTAACACAAGGTGTGTCCTATGCGACATTAAATCGAAAGACCGGATTCCACGGTAAACCGTTCATTCTTTGCTTCATGCTTGATAACATCGTATAAAGGTGGTTTGGTTTTGGCTAAGACAGTTTGCTATTTCTCTAAACGAAGAACCTCCTTCCCGCAAGCCAACAATTCGACCTCTCTCGAATTCGTCCATTTGACGGTAATTTCCTCGTTGGCGTACTCTAGGCGTAATCACACTCTCAAGACGCGTAAAGCAGAAGAATAACAATCGAAACGATATTAATAAACAACAAAAAGGAACTAAAAATCGAAATCCCAACATTTCTACCAAGTCTGGTTAAAAAATTCGCACTCCTTCCTGGTCTTTCCTTGTCAGTGAGTATATCTAGCTTTGGCAGATGTTGTTCACTACTTTGCCTCCTAATTTCTTCCATGGAATAATTCTTTTGCGAGTATCGGGGCCTTCAAGCAATGATAAAGATTGTCTTTGTGCCCTCGGATCCCAAAGCAGGCATGGGGAAGTTTCTCTTGTACAACGGAAACAGGCACTTTAGGGGAAGGTCTCTCTTTAAAATAGACCTGAAGCGTAACATTAGTTTGGCGACCTTTAAAGAATGGCATGACATAATTAGTAATTTTGGACTAATAATCTGTTAGTTGTTTAGTGTCCGCGAGTGTTTAGACCAGATTTCCAGCGTTTTCCCATAACCAGTGGACATTCAACAAACATTAAGGAAATCCATATTTGTAAGTCCCTAAGCGCGATTTGTAACAAGTTTGTAAGTTTTAGACAGATTGCCATGGGCGCAGCACAGTGGCGAATAAGACGCACCACGTACTAGAGCTCTACACGGGTCAAGATTTTCAGGCCCGACCCGACCGGGAGTAAACTTTTCATGCGGCCCGAAAAAACATCCGATAACTTTCTGATTGATGCAAAAAGCCTGGAAAGCGCGAACTGCTCGCCTGGAGAGGCCCAAACGATCCGACAGGTCGACACGACCTATATGTCCGGCAGGCTGGAGAGACCCGACAGGTCTGATTGTGCTAACGCCAACGTAGTCCCAGAAAGCCCAGTAGATTTTTAAACTGAGGGCCGATCCGACCTAAACCCGACTTTTGGGCTGGGCCGCACAAAGACCCGACCAAGAAATTCAGCTCGTGCAGGCTTCTACAGTACAGCACGAAACTCTTCCGCTTCAATTTGGTATAAAACAATGTCTGTCTCACTCGATAGGAAATTGCCTCCGTTTGACTCAGTAAGAAAAAGTGCTGTACGAAAACCCTCATCCTCTTTGGTTCAGTATGGAAATAATGCTTGCCCGTGTCAGTATGAAAAGATCTTGATTTGCTTCGGATCAGTACAAGAATAATGGCACGAAAAGTCCGACCGACTCGATAAGCTCGAACGGCCTGACAAGCCCGATATGGCCAAAAAGTGAGACACAATAGGCCCGAACGATCCGACACGGCTACGTCCTCGCACGGGCCACATTTAGTGATTCTTAATCAGGTCTCAATTAACCTTCGTATGAAACTAAATGTCATTACAGTTCGGGCTACACTCTCGCACGGTCTACTTTTGGTGTCCCCTTATCAGGTTTTGCCCTCCATCGACCTTCTTAAGAAATGTTAAGTGGTATTACAGTAAGTATGTTGTTGAACCATTTGCTGTAAGTTCAGACCCTATTGCTGACGTTCCTAATGCCATTCTAGAGGCTCTTTGTTTTAATGCAAGAACGCTTTTCTGAGCTGAGACCGTAAACGCAAACTTTTCGTTCTCTGTGCCCCAAGTAAAGATAAGGAGAAATACGTGTACGAAAACTCCCAATATGTGGGCCCTCGTTTCACGGCACTTGGCGTTCTACCTTATACCAGCTTCTCCTGGATATTACACTTTCTGCAGTGTTCTTCTTGCAACATATCCTGGACCACTCTTTCTCATCAAGCATCTGAGTTTTGGAAGAGGCTGTTCAATAAGAAGCTCAGGCTTGCTTATTAAGAGCTCCATCCAGGACCGTCGCGTATATATGAGTTTCTTTTGCGCAGACTTAGAAAAATTGCCCCTCTTTTAGCTTTTTTTTGTACTGCAAAGGAAGGAATTAGAATTTAGAATGGCACGACGTAATTTATTACATCGAACTAATAATCTGTTGGTTGTTTAGTGTCCGCGAGTGTTCCGAGTAGATTTTCAGCGTTTTTTCCTCCAAAATGTTCAGACATTTAATAGCCTTATATCTGTAAGTCGCTAAGGAGAATTCGCAGCTTAACTTTACAAGCTTGTAAGTGCTAGATCAGCGTAGTGCCACGGAGTATCTTATAATTTTTGTTTAGGTGTTTCTTTTGTTTGTGATTTGATAACCCTGACTATAATCAACTGTGACAGCATTAATTCTGAAAGTTACTGTCTTTAATAAAACAAATTAATACCAATTTAAATGAACTGTGAGAATTTTCATTACTGCCAACCTAGAAAAAAAAACTACACCCTTTATACTCTGGTACTTGTTTTAAAAAACAAAACACAATGATGTCTGAATTAAAGATTAATGAGTAATGTTGTTTTTCAGGAAGGGCGGATTACTGCTCAATAACATACTAGGAGTTGGTGGCGGATGTTTAATGGGGTTTACAAAAATATCAAATTCTTACGAAATGCTCTTCTTTGGAAGATTTATTATCGGGGTCAATTGCGGTAAGTTTCTTACATGCGTACATGTATGTAGTATCGATTTTGTCATTACGATTGCAAGTGTTCTCGTTTCCAGGTTTAAATACGTCTTTAGTACCTATGTATATATCGGAAATCGCGCCTTTAAACTTACGTGGCGGTTTGGGCACGGTAAATCAATTAGCTGTGACTGTAGGACTTTTATTATCTCAAGTGCTTGGAATCGAGCAGATCCTCGGGACGAACGAAGGCTGGCCCCTTTTATTAGGGCTCGCCGTCTGTCCCGCCTTATTACAACTCGTACTACTGCCAGTTTGTCCCGAAAGTCCGAGATACTTGCTCATTACCAAGCAGTGGGAGGAAGAAGCGAGGAAAGCGTTGAGAAGGCTGAGGGCGAGCAATCAAGTGGAAGAGGATATCGAGGAGATGAGAGCTGAAGAAAGAGCGCAACAGGCGGAAGCGTCCATTAGTATGATGGAACTAATATGCTCACCAACTCTCAGGTCGCCTCTTATTATAGGCGTTGTGATGCAACTTTCGCAGCAACTATCAGGTATAAATGCGGTAAGTTGCTTTTTGATTTCTAATAACGAGGCGGGAGTCAATTTCAAAATGCGTCGCGTTTCTTTCCAGGTGTTTTATTATTCTACGAGTTTGTTTACGAGTTCAGGACTGTCGGATGAGAGTGCGAAATTTGCAACTAATGGTATTGGAGCTATCATGGTTGGAATGACGTTAGTGTCTATACCACTAATGGATCGAACGGGAAGGAGGACACTTCATCTGTATGGGCTCGGCGGCATGTTCATCTTTTCCATCTTTATTACTATTTCTTTTTTGATAAAGGTTCGTTGACGCTTTACATTTCTCATTGGTACACGTATTAGTTTATAAGTGGTGGTGTTTTATTTTGCTTGGGTCCATGGTCTTATAGCTGTGGGCTTAAATTAACAATTGCACTTTACTAGTAGCTTAGATTGTAAAGGCATTGTTTTGTTGAATTGAAATTGAAAGCGATAAGTAGAGATGTGACCAAAATCTAAACTATCTTAAGATTTCTTGAAAGAAACTATCCTACTTCACTTAGTTTCAGTCGATTTAGAATGCTCTGTAGATAGCTTAGTAAATCTTATGTGAACCACCAACTTTATTCGCGCTTAATGTAGGAAATGATTTTCATGCCCTGACCGAGCCTTGTGACAAAAGCCTGTGTCTATAAGCTTTCGTCGATTTAAATTGGAGGCTAGACCGCCGAAGGCGTGCCCACACTTTTTCTATATAGAATCTAATCATAAAGAGCTTCCTTCACTTCCTTTTGAATGAAACTATCTTAAGATATGTTGATAGGAACCACCCTACTTCACACTATCTTTCTCGGGGAACTTTTTGGAACATCAAATTAAAATTTGATAGAAAAAAATAGAAAACTTTAGTTTTCAAGCTTGCAAGAAGCCATCTATCAACATTTAAAATTTGATTGTGAAGGATCTGAGAGATCTGAACGCTGGTCTTGTCACCACCACATCTGACTACTGTTCGAGCTCGACAAAATGGCTTGAATTTACCCAACAAACAATTAAGAAAGACAGAAGAGACTTTATATTAGGGTTCCTAATGTATAAATTTGAAAGAATTAGGATCTAAAGCATGTTAAGACAATATTAATATGTACCAGCTATAAATAATATTTCTACAATGCACAGTTGCATTGTTGGATTCTTAATTTTTCACTTTGCTTCTTTTCTTGTCAGTCGGTTGTATTATAAACAACCAACTGATAATATTAACGCAGCTTGCACATAAGATTAACACATAAAAGGGATTTCTGTTGCGTTTCGATTGCATTTATTAGATAATTAAATCAATAAAATTTTTTGAGTGCTTGCATCAGAAATCCTTTTTTATTCCAGGTTTGTATAAAATACGTCATACCATGTGTGCGATAATGCTTGTTATAGGAGAAAAACTATTCTCTATTCGAGAATGATGAAATCACAAAGAAAATCTTCAGGTTTGAAGATTTATAGCTAGCTTTGGCAACGTTGGTTGTAGTTGATTTAGCGCCATCTCTTGGTTGATGATTTTTCCCTATAAGAAAGTTTGATTAATTCAACATACAAGAAAATAGGAAATTTGTTTTTTTTTTATTGACAACAAAATAATATTCATTTGTTTCAATAAAAATAAACCGCACTTTAATATGATAGTAAACTAACCTTCAAAATTACAACTGTCATTTCGTTTTTTTTATTTTTCGTCTGAATTTGTATGTTGAATTTTCTGTCTTTTTTTAGCACAACACATGGTATGACTTAACTGTATAAAAACCCCCGGCATGTTTTACTTAATTATGTTGCTAAACCTAAGCTTAACAATGAACCAAAACTTTAATTTTTAACGATGTACCCAGTCACATCGGATATTTTGAATCAACATACTGTATATAATTTTTTAACGCTTCTCTTAATTTCTATTTTTTATTTATTAATTGAAATTTACAAGTTTTTGAAAAATAAGAAAATTTTTGGATATGTATGATACACTAAACACAACCCGCTTTACACCTTATCTTGCTTCTTTTTGCCACCACCCTCTCATTGTGTAAATACTTTCCGGACAGGTGGAGGAGGGACGCTGTATATACCTTGCTATAAACACAGCTACACTGCACGCCGTGAATTTTTCACATTTACTACAAAACCAATATACGTACTTACCATTATTACTGCACGCTGATACAAAAGAAAAAAAAATTATAAATGTATGATGGTTACAGATTTCCTTTGAACGATTAATAAGATTCTAACTGTTATAACGCGCTATATAGACGGCAAATCTGTAACTGACCTACATATATGATGATATTGTCGAAGCCTTGTAGAATCTTAATTTTAGTGATCACTCCTCCTAGTCAGGAAAGAACATCAATACTACTGCCTGATAGGAGTTTTTTGGTTATGTTCAGGAAATGATAGACTGGATGTCGTACCTTTCGGTGGTGTCAACCCTGAGTTTTGTTGTTTTCTTTGCCGTCGGGCCTGGTTCCATACCGTGGATGATAACGGCGGAACTCTTCTCGCAAGGTCCACGTCCTGCTGCCATGTCCATTGCGGTGCTCGTCAACTGGATGGCCAATTTCTTGGTCGGAATTGGCTTTCCTAGTATGAAGGTAAGGGCTTAATTTTAATCTATTTACATGTTGACACCTATGCTGATCTCGTTAACTCCGTATCTTACAACTAAATGATATATTTCTTACAAATATCTAGACTTAACAATTCTTTTTTATTTTATTTCTTTAAAAAATTATACACTAGTAAAAACCAACTTGTACAACTATATATTACACTTAAAATAAATAACAGGGTTGGTGATAAAAACGACAAAAATGAACACATTTGGAAATGTTGAGAATTCCACGTTACTATCTAACCTATACTAATAATTGTGAACAAACAGATAAATTTAGAAATTGCAATAATATTACACAATAATCTACCTATTTACATTAACGAATTAAGCTGTTATTGCTGTCCGGGTAGTGTCATACTGGCAAGAAGTCAAAACTGAAGGTAACTAGTATCCATTTTTAATCGTTTTAACAACGGCATTGAAACCGCTATGTTTGTCAGCGGTATATTCTACGATCCTTTTGGAGCCGTCTGGTTCTAGTAAGGTGTACTGTCCTCTAACCTTATCGCCATCTCTGGTTTCCCATTGACTCTTAATATCATGCGTATGCAAATCATGTACGGCGTAGTCGTAGTGATAATTGGGATGCGCCTGAAACAAAAATAGAAGATGGTTTAGTTTTCAACTTCGAGGTTATGTGATTTTGAAGTTCAAACGCCGTAGTTGCTTGTTCAATTATTAGAATCTAAAGGCCAGACAAAAATGTCAATGTCATACTGCGGAATAAATGCCGAGTCTTGTGACAAGAACATGCGTCTATAAGCTATCGTCGATTTAAGTTGAACATGGGATTGAACGTATTAGAGACCCCATGTTTAATAATTGCAATATTTAAATTCACAAACAACGGAGAACGAGCCGGTCAAAGTCGGGCCACGTCGGAATTCGGATCGCTACATCTTGTCATCATCATTTCGCGATGTTTGAGGTTTGTTTCATCGAAGCAGTTTTGAAAGGTTATGGAATTCGTTTGAATTGATTCATTATTGTTTTATGCGCTTGCGCCAGCGAAGAACTTTGCAGAACGATTCCTTCAAAATTGGTTGATGAAAAAGGATAAGCATCGTTTATTACATTTTTGTGTTCGACTGTTGTTTGCACCTAATTCAATCAGTCAATCTACATCTAACCTAAAACGAAAATTTTTTCTTAATTTGATCTTTTGATTATTAATATACAAAAAGCTAATTTAAGTTTTAAAACTAATTCGTATTTCAATCCGTTTTTAATATACAAAATATTTATTTCACCGAATTCCATAATATTAATTCAACACGTCGCAAAAATATTCAGACAGACGTAAACTAATTTTACAACTCAACAACACGTGTTTTTCTAAAAACAAACAAAGTTAGGTTACAAAAAATTACTGCACTTCTTCGGTATTCGACGAAACAAACAGTTTTTAATTCACAGAACGAACAGTTCAGTTCGTAAACCTGATGAAACAAACTTTTTTTATTGCGCATGCAATTTATCCGAACTCGTTGATGAAACGAACCTTTGGGTATGTTTCTCTATGGATTATCTGCAACTTTCGGTAAACAGAGCGAGCAAAAATCTCAAAAGTTTGACCTTGACACCTAACTACCTACTCATCCGCACTTGATCCAATTCTGGCTCATAGGCGTCAGTTAGTAGGGGGTACAATTGGATTCCCTAAAGATATCGAAATGAGACTTTGAGGTTTCGTTCTTTTTCGAAATAGGTGTACGTACCCAGCGGAACGAGCTTTTTGCCTTTCCAGATCTTGCAGCTAGAGGTTCTGGCTAGGGCTGGGCGATTAATAATTTCAATAATCAATGATTTCGATTAATCGATAAAATCAAATGATTGGAATAATTGAGATAATCGATTAACCAAAATAATCAAATAATCGGAATAATCAAATAATTGAAATAATCTAAACAATTGAAATAATGGATACAATCCAAATAACTGAAAAAACAATCGAAATAACTGAAATAATCGAAATAGTTGAAAAATAATCGAGATATTTAATTAACCGAAATAATCGAGCAAGCGAAATAATCGAGCCAGTCAAAATAATCGAAATAATTCAAAAACAATCGAGATAATGGATTAACCGAAATAATCGAGACAATCAACATAATCGAAATAATCGAAACAATTAAAATAATCAAAACAATCGAAACAGTTAAAAATAATCGAGATGATCGATTAACCTAAATAATCAAATAATCGAAATCATTCAAAAACAATCGAGATAATCGATTAACCGAAATAATCGAGACAATCAAAATAATCGAAATAATCGAAACAACCGAAATAACCGAAAAGTAATCAAAATAATCGAAATAATTGAAAAACAATCGAGATAATGGATTAACCGAAATAATCAAATAGTCGAAATAATCGAAACAAGTAAAATAATGGAAATAATTGGAAAACAATCGAAATAATTGAAAAAAATCGGGATGATCGATTAACCGAAATAATCAAATAATAGAAATAACCGAAAAATAATCGAAATAATTGAAATAATTAAAATAATTGAAACAATCGAAATAATTGAAAAATAATCGAAATAATTGAAAAACGATTGAGATAATCGATTAACCGAAATAATCAAATAATCGAAGCATTTGAAATAATTCTAAAAATAATCAAAACACTTGAAATAATTGAGAAACAATCGAAACAATGGAAATAATTGAAAAATAATCGAAATAATCGATTAATTGATTATTTTCCGATTAATCGATTATTATGCACACCCCTAGTCATGGCAAAACGAGCAAAATGCTGTGAAAGGTCATCCTATACGTTTCCCTCAACAAGTTAGATCACAAATTCCGGCCAATACCGAGAAATACGCACCCTGAAAACGTGTTCAAAGTCAGATTCAAAACTACCGTCATAACAATTAGTTTCTAATAAATTTCTTGATTTCTAACATAAAATATTTATAAAATAATGAAAATAACATTGCTCACGTTAATCTAACCCTAATTTTCTCCATCACAAATGGCTGCTAATAAGACCTTGAGCAAAATCCAGCTTGAAAAACTTTTTTTTCTCGATAACGGAAAGAGATATGCGAGCCGTGTCCGCGGACTTGTAAATAGGATATCATCCTGTGTTCCTCTCATTCAAAAGTTGCCCGGTCGCTGAAAAAAAAATTGTGAAAGACGTCAAACATTCACCGATCGCCACGTGATTCGGATATGCTTCTGGAAGAAGCCTCTGAGCATGACTGGTGTAGGCAAAGTTTTTCACCTCCACCCAACGTTCTATCAAGATTGGACTTTTTTCGTCGTGAATCCTTGTTTCGATTGTTTCGAAAATTAATAAAATTTCTTTCTTTTGTGGGACACCTTGAAGTATTAGCTACGAAAAAGTTCGCATGACTGGACTCCAAAAGAAACCGGAGAAACTCGACCGTTTTAAAACAATTGAAGGTAGCTTGGGCGTAGAATGGACGTTTACCGACAGAACTTGTCACCGTGAAAACGATTCCGATGGAAAAAAATCTGTTACGTCGATTGTTTACTGGCGATTAATGGCGAGTCGCACATCTTCTCGAATTAAAGGATGGGTGATCCTACAGACAGGCTTTTGACATATTCTGGATCTGGAAAACGGATCACGGTGCCGAGATGGGACCTTGATTGTTGACATTGATGAGTGGACGCCTATCCAACTATCCAACCATCAGCGATGCTCTTTTGTGTGATTGTTAACAGACGGCTTCCATCGGAGCATAAAACCAGCCAGACGACACCGATGCCTGTTTGTTTTCTCTTTGACAAAGTGGAAGTTTCTAAATTAAACCGTTTTTTTGTCATATAACTTTTTTTCCTAAAATGCACCGTTTCCAAGATACAGGGTAATTGAGAATTTCTCGTTTTCCCAACATTTTAAGAACGAAGTGAGATATCGGAATGAGATTTCCCACATGTTTGTTACTATAAAGTGTCTACTATTCTACGTAGTCTTGCGTTTGGCATCCTTATCAGAGGCGTAGAATTGGAGGTGGGCTAGCTCCATGTGCTAAAAAAGGTTTTAGAAAAATTTAAAAAGAATCGAATTTTTCAAAACGTTTCAAATTCGACGGGCTACCAGGATACCATATGTCTTAAGTCGACAAACTATTGTCGATTTAAATTGAACATTGGGCGCGTGCTTCCTTCACATCCTTTTTCTTTACATTGTCTATTGTATTAAAAATGTCCATTATGCGTATTGAACAATTAACTCTAATTTTTTTACATTATGTTTCAGAAAGCTTAGAGTAAAGATGTTTTTAATGAAACATTTAAATTAAATTAAATTTAAATTATGTTATCTAATTAACACACAATTTAATACGATCGTTGAAGTGAAATTCATTAAGGTAAGATAAATTCAATTCAGCTTGATTTATAATTGATAATTAGTGTAGAGGTTATTTGCATAATGGTTTCAAGTGTTAAAAAGTTTATAAGACTGAAGGAAATTATTTTTGTTTTGCTTTTGCATTACAATAACTATTCATTTATGATGAATCAAACATAAATTGTCGTTTGATGCAAAACTTTCCTATTATTATTATTATTATTATTATTATTGTTGTTATTATTATTATTACAATTAATTACAACAAAAGCACACAGTCACAGTCAGTGGAATATATTAATACATACAAGGAAATGCAAAAAGTCTGAAAACGCTAACAATAACGCCATTTACAACCATTGTTGGAAGACAATAATAACAACAATGGAGACAAGTTTCATAATCATGCAAACGACATAGTAGAGTGCGGTTACAAATTAGAATGAATTCCTTGTTAGCGAATAGAGTATAATATAGCGGAAAGCCTTTTGCATACAATTTTATAGAAATCTACATTTTCCGCTATCTAAACAAGCACGCACTTTCTGGACGACACTTTACCGTTTTGTATAAATAAACAGATCGCATCATGCATTTTAATTGTTGGTATCTTTCCTTTTTTTACATTTAATAGCATAAGATTAGTGTTTTAGTAATTTATTGTTAATCCTTGTAAATTAATATTATGAAATTAATAGTAAAAGTGAACTAGAAACATGAAATTTAAAAATTATGTCGAGTTTGTTTTTGTTTCAACCGTTTCACGTTAAACATAACCTAAATACATATTCGTTTGTTTTATTTAAAAAATAAATTCACCAATCATCTTGCAACAATTGACAAGTTAACCTCGAAAAATGCAAAATTCGAGTCAATTTGACAATCATGGTGACCAATATTTGAAAATGAAATGTCTTTAACCGATAAAATAGAAGCAAATTGACTTACATGATAATCTATATATTCTTCTTTATGTCCATCGTATCCTCCACCACCTCCGCCCAGTTCATTTCCTCCATAATGACTTAAGTCAACTTCGTATCCTCCCTGATAACCACCAAGATGTCCGTAATCACCGCCACCTCCAAGGGCGTTAACTGCCGCAACGATTGCAGCGATGCATACCTGATTTTAAAAAATTTTCGTTAAATCTAAACAGATCACTTTTTTTTATCACTTAAATCACTCCTGAATTTACTTACAAGATATCTCTGCATGGTTCACAAATAAAAAGGGATAACTTATATGAAGCGAATTGAAACTGAAACTGAATCCTCCCTGTATCAAACACCCGTATATATACACGTAGAGGGACTAATCGTGAAAGGCGTCTCTTGTTTTTAAACGAATTCCCACTTTGGTCCTCCCTGTGTGTTACCTATCGCCATGTGTAAACGCAACAACACTTTCCCTTGATCTTGATGTACGTACACTTTTAACTTCCTATAGTTTTCCGTTATAAGTCATGGGTAGAATAGGAATATAAATTCGTTTTCAGTATATAATAATGTAAAACTGGTATAATTATATGATAATTCGGTATTCCTTATTGATAAAAAGTGAAAAGCTTAACCATTTTTCCTGCATGAATGATTCTAATAAGTCTTAACGCGGGCTGGTTATATTTGTAATTTCATTTAGGTTTGGTAAGTGCACCAAAGGTAAATAATGACAGCAATACCAACAATTTTTCTAATCTAATTATATATTCTCTCCATATGCACGTTTTTTGTCAGTAATCTTTCAGCTCTACTAATTATTTTGAATTCTTACATTTTTGATACTCACGCAATACGTTATATAGGTATACGTAATAATAACTTTTCGAATTGAAATTAGTATAATATACGTTGATATCATTAGCTTACCGCTAAAGGACATAATTAGCGTTTAAGCAGTTTCTCGTATGATAATGATGCAATTCAATTTTGTGTTTTTAAACTAGACAATAAAATATCTTTAGGCCTTCCGTTTGCACAAAAAAAAATGTATAAGAAACACCTCATGTGTCAATAAAATGTTTAAATCAAAATCATTCAGTAATATGCTGTCGTGAATAATAAAATTAATGTTCTTTGACACCTTCGTGACATATTATGAAGCTTCGATATTTATTTATGAAAAATCGCTTGCCATAACTCTTGGTATAGCCCTCACCAAAAGAGATATCTGCCCGAAACGCTTCTACCGTTTACTCGACCGCACGCCTATGGGCACCAACTTTTCTACATTACACCATCAAGTCCGATTTTCAGATATAAGGAGTGCTTTTTCAAAAAAAGAACTTATTACACTTTTTACATAACTTTACCTTCTCTTTACGATGGTTAAGATTCCCAGTCAGTAGGACGTACCTTTCCGATACAAATGACGAAAAACCAACAATACCGAATTCACACGAAATTTAAAAAGTTCCTCCGGCCATTTTAATCGAATTTGGAGCCAAAATGCATACAAAATTGCGAGAGGTACATGCCGAATCGATCATCCGAAAATAATGGTGCTAGAAGGAATAGAAGGGCTCAAAAAGGTCCAAAAGAAAACAAAATACATTTTTTTGTTCTAATCGATACAAAAACACGAGAGGACGCCACTGGTACCCACCTAAGCTTGTTGCCCCCTAATGATGCTCTATAGTTTAAAAAAGATCCCAGCTTGACCGGACCATAGTTAACCGAGTTACAAATTTTTCAAGTTTACATCTTGGCGTGCCATGGAGTAAGAGCGGAGTTAATCGAATCGAGTCGGGTTTTCTCGAGTGGATAGATAAACACTCCCAGAACATATATCTCGAGTATTATGTTGCTCAGGCTATTTGGACGGTTTTGATGAGGGTTGTAAAGTTTGCAGATTCCCCAAATGGTCTTTTGGGGAACTCCCCTAGCCCTTGTAGTTTCTGAGTTACCCCCCTAGCGGCCGAATCGTAAGAAGTGCGAAATCTGTTCGAGTGGCATGAGATATTATTAAATGCCGTTTTGATATCTTTGCAAAATCCCCACCCCAATTCCCCTCCTGCGGACGCCTATTATCTCAAATCTAAAACTGCCGGAAGCGAAAATTCTTTGGGGACTTGACATGACAGCGTCCCTGGTCCCAGATTGCTAGTCTTGCCCATAAGGTCCCAATCGTTTTTGTCGAAATACGTTTTTTTGTGCCAATCGATCCCCCAAAAAAAACGAGGGGACGCCACTGGTTCCCACCTAAGCTTATTGCCCTAATGATGCTCTTTAGCGTAAAAAAATATCCCAGCGTGATCGAACCATAATTAACCGAGTTACACATTTTTTAAGTGGACGTCTCGGCGTGCCATGGAGAAAAGTGAGGAGTTAATCGAATCGAGTCGGGTTTTCTCGAGTGTGTAGATGAACACTCTTAGAAGACAAATCTAGGGCTTTGGGATTTTTTCTCTCCTATCCCGCCATAATGCTTACGAAGCTGCGTCTATCGGCGAAACCCAGATACCCATAGTCCTCTTAGTTTCTGAGCTACCAGCCCTCTTTTGTTCGGCCTGTCGCTCAATCATAAGAAGTGTGAAATCGGTTCGACTGGCATCAGATGCAGACGAAGACACTGGATCGGAGTACTGAATGCTGTTTCGATATCTTTGCAAAACCTTCACCCCGATTCCCTCGTACGGACCCCTATGGGCTCTAATCTAAAACTGCCTGGAGCGAAACATTTTTTGGGGACTCTGCACGACAGCGGCTTTGGCCTTACCCAGAAGGTCCCAATCGATTTTGTCGGTTTTTGCCGTTAAGTGTCACTGCATGCATAGGGTAGTTAAAGAACATGATGCTTCACTTACCATCCAAGTTTGGAAAATGGGTCCATCCATTCTTGAGTTATCCCGATTCTTTGTTTTTTTTTTCGAAAAGTGCAAAATTCCAAACTTTAATCCTCTCCCTTGCTCGTCTCCTATTTGACATTAAATGAAAAGCCAACAAACTGAGACTCATCTAGGACCGGCCGGGGTAAAACTTGAAAGACGCCCAAACAAAATTTCTTCTCCGTCTCCGTCAATGTCGTCCGCGAAAGTCATTGCATATCCAACTATGTGCATTGTCCCTGTTGCGGGCGCCACGTCACGCCACGATGTACTTTCTGGCAACGCAACAACCAGTACGCCGCGCTTTCTACCATCGACCATGGAGCATTGTCATCTACCAAACACTACATACACGCTATGTCTACGCTACGCTATCCCTTCCGTCAAAGATATCGAGAGTCGACTAGCGCTAACGCTGGAGGTATATACCTACGTTCTGTCCAAAAATCCATCCACCATAACTATCTTGGCCAAAGAGACCCCTAGGAGGGCCGGAAAAACGACATCAAGTTGCTTGCTTGCTTGAGAAAAAAAAAACGATACTTTCGTATGGGACAACTAGATGAAACTTGAAGAAAGAGGAATTATGAAAACCACTACTGTTACTACTATGGTTTTCTTGTTGCCGCTCACGCATCAAATCATTTTCGTTAGGTTAGTCTTTACCAAGGCCACCAATGGTGACTTCCAGTTTTGCTCTTTTCTTATGGCAATCCAACCTTGTACTAAGGTTGAGCTATGCCTTTCAGTAGACTACCTGTAGTAGCTAATGATTGGATTTCTAGGTTACCTACGGTGGCTCTTGATGCTATACTCGTTCCATTAGGCCATTTGCGTAAAAGCTGTTAGGCTCTGATGTTCATCGTATTGTCTGTGATAATTGCGAATTCCATTCTCCATTAGGCTCTTTACGGTGGTTAACCATCGGGCTTCACTCTCTACAAACTATTATCTGTGATGGCCTATAATCGAGTTTTGTACTTCGATCTTCCGATTTACAAATGGAAAGTAAAGATGAGTTTTGGCTTTTACTGGGCCACCAGCGGTGGTCTACTGAGAGGCTTTAAATACAACAAGCATCTGCTTTAGCTTCCACGAAGGTCAACTACGATGGTTTCCAGTGTTGCTATTCTCTTATGGGAAGCTAACGCTGTAGGAGAGAGCTCTGCTGTTTATTAAGACACCTGAAGTACATCACGATTGGATTTAGCCCTCTAGTAGGTCACTTTGGATAGCACACGATCAGGTGCCACTCCATCAGTCATCTGCTGTCTTGCTATTTTCTTACGGTTTGCTTGGTGCGATATGGTAGAGCCGAGGCCTAAGATCGAACTTTGTATTTTACCATCTCACCGTGGAACCTCGATCTCTAGTAAGGCATCTACTATGTACTACTGTGGCTTGCTGTCTTGCTATCTTATGGGAACCTAACTTTGTAGGGCTCGGAATCACTTTTTACTAGTAGTAGCTCACGATTGAATCCAGCCCTTTTCTAACGTCATTCTCGATGGCCCACAATTAAATACCTCCTCCGCCGTGAAGTTATCTGCGTTGGAAAACTGTGGTCCTTTGCTATTCATCAAAACATCTATGCTGGCTACTTTTTGCCGTCGTTCTGTGGTCTTCTGTGTTATATATTTTTTCAGCCATTTGCATTAGTCACGGTCGATCTTCGGTCTCCACCAAAATCACCTATCGAGTTCTATTTTTGATTAGGCCACCTCCAGTAGACTATCTACTGTGGCTCATGATGTGATACCCCATCCATCCGCGTAAAAGCTGTCAGACTTGGATGTTCTTCAAGTCATCTATAGCGATTGTTGTTTTTTCAGTTGTCTTGTCTTCTTGTTGTAAGATCGAGTTCTATCTCCACTAGATAACTTAAGTGGTTGACGATTCGGCTTCGCCCTCTACTATGACCTTGCTTTATTTTTACACGTGCAATTTTAATTTTAAATCCAACCGTAAACTTACAGTGATTTGCAACTTTAAGAATTTTATTAAGAATCGATGCGATATGTTGCTGAATAGCTAGACATAGACGTAAAAATCTTCATAAGAAGGTTAATAGGAAGCTTTCAAAAAAGTCGAGAGCTCCGCGCTCTCTTTCATCGACCATGGACCATTACCATCTATCAAACACCACATCCACGCTACGCTACCCCCTACCCCCGTCAAAGAAGGTGGCTTCGAGAGCCGGCTAGCGCCAAGGCTGAAAGTATATACGTTCTGTCCAAATATCAACCACGACCACCTTGGCTAAAGAGACCCCCAGGAAGGATTGCTTGAGAACGGGTCAACTAGATGAATCTTGAAGAAAGACGGAGAAAGAGAAGTGCAAATTGGGATGAAGAAAGTTATTATACCTTCCTGCTATCTCCATGTGATATTACTTAAACGGTCTCTGCTTTTTGAAAAAGATTAATGGAGGGCGAAGCCTAATCTTGGCCTACCGAAGGTAGGGCATGATAACGCTTAGCGTAAGCCGTATTCGTATTTAGCTTTCTTCAGTACGTTAATGGTGGCCCGTGCGAGGACGTAGTGTTTGTATTTAACTATCAAACACCACATCCACGCTACGCTACCCGCCCTTCGAAGAAAATCGACTAGCCTCAATGCTGATAGTATACAGTGTGTCTCAAATTCGCGGCTCATCATTGGGATCTCGGAAACCGTAAGAGATAAGAAGTCCGTTAAATTACAAAAAAGTTGTTTTTTTGGAGATCAATCTAGCGACGTTTTTGTGTTTTTTTAAATTCCACGGCTTACTAGCTATTCGCTAAGAACGAAATTATCCGATTTTCTGTAAAGCGGAATATCTCAAGAACGCCCAAAGATAGAAAAGAACGACAAAGAGAGGATTTTCTTTCGTTTTAGCAATTATTATATAACTAAAACAATTTATTTGATAAAGATCCACGAGTTTCGTGTGGCTGATGCCATGGCACACCACGATGAAAATGGTTTTCACTTCATAACTTGGTAAAGCAAAATAATAACTACGTCAAACTTATGTCACTAAAAAGCATTTAAAACGGACTATTCAGCAATATAAAAATCAAGTAGGCGTTCTATTAGAAAATTTTGCGTTTACGTTCTACCGCCGAAGTAAAACAAAGAAACGATTGCGAAAATGATTTATTTGTGTTCAAGAGAGTCGGTTGTCTAAAACCCCCTCTTTGCTGGTTTTTGCTATCTTTGAGAATTGGATAATTTCGGTTTCAGCGAATATCTAGTAAGCTGTGAATTTTTTTGAAAAACAAAAGCATCACCAATTTCTACTCTGGTGTCTTTCTGGACATTAATCCATTTGAAAGCTAGACAGAACTTAAAGCGCCCTGGTAAAAACTCAAACTTCTTTTTATTTTGTTCAAGCCGATCCGGCTGAATGTTAAATGAAGGACGCAGTTCGACAACTCTTGAAACAAAAGCGGGCCTGATTGATGGCCACTCCTTTTCTGTTTTAAGAAGGAAAAGAGGAGCGCTTTAGCGAATCGGAGCATGAAGGGCGCAGCGGAGCTGTGATAGCTCTATTCTCAACAATAGAGACGAGCTTTCTTCATTTGATCTTTCACATTAAGCTTTCAGTCTTCTGTACATGTTTGATTCCATCCCCCTTGTTAAGATGTGCCTATTGCTTCCCTGGGTCACATAATGGATTGAAGAAGTGAATAAGATAAGTCAGTTATCTCTTTGTTATTATTAGTGGTTATTGTTTGTGTGCGACTATGGGGCCGCTTACTATAACATAGATTATGCTGATTGAGAAATTCGTTAGGCCTATACTTAATTGCGTGTCTTTGCAGATCCGTTTTTATCCCCGTTCTTGAATTCGTGGGAATCGTTTCGTTATCAGTGTTGATAACTTTACAAGATAATATTTTTATATTTTCTTAAATCTTAAGATCGGTTGAATAAACCATCTTAGGGTGTTTTAAGATATTGTAAACTAAAATTTCTTTTTTAGCACTGGTTTGTTGTTCGAATTTATGATAATCATAGAAACTAAGGAGGAATGTTTCCTCACAAAATAATTTCCTTCAAAAATCATTCGAAAGAAAGGTATCGCTGATTGAAAAGGACTTTTGTTAAAAGAAAATTTAGACTAACCACCTGCTATATACAGTGTGTCCGAAAAGTATGGAATATCCTATATATCTCAGTAAATATGCATTTTATGGAAAAATGTTTCGTATAAAAGTTGTTTAGTGTTTAGTTTTACATTACGGGGCAATACCAAATAACTATTTTAAAAAAAAACAAAAGCGCAACGAATAATGCTTCAATTTTTTTAAAGGGAAGCTATCCCTTTATTGTGCTCATTTGATAGAGAACTTTGATACACCTGTATAAGTAGATTTTGATTAAAATGCAAAAAATTGTTTGAATAACGCTTAAAAGTTTATTTATTCATCTGTTACCTTTCCAGATGCGGTCTTTTAAATTTTCAATATGATCTAGTCACATTATGGTCGGTGTGATACACTTTTGTTTGTTGCAACAATTGAATGCGTCGTAGAAATGTCAATTAATAACCGAACTGAAGCGAAAAGTTATTTGTTTAATTAATTTAAGCATTTTGGTTAACGTGAGGATAACGAAGTTACAAAAATACGACTTGCTATGGATCATTTATCAGAAAAACATCGTATCGAGATTTTAATGATGCTGGGATATGGAGACAGAAGGAGAACACAGGAGGAAGATTGCAATTTGTTTGATAACGTGCACCCCGAATACCATATTTCTCAGTCTACCGTAAGTAAAATTTTGCATAAATTTCCTGAGACGGGTTCTGTCAAAGATCGTGTAAAAACGGGCATACTTGAAGCTCTAAATAATGAACAACGCGAGAAAATCCACATGTTTCTGTTCGACAAATTGCTCGTGAACATACTTTGAAGAAATCCACTGCACACGAAGTTCTAAGAAAGGAGAAGTTACATCCGTATAAACCTTGTATAGTTCAAGAATTATTAGAAGATGATTTAGATCGAAGATTGCAATTTTGCGAAGAAATAACACATAGGCTTCAGGAAAATGCAAATTTTCATAAAAATATCCTCTTCACTGATGAGGCAACGTTTTGTTTGAATGGTACCATTAACAAACAAAACACGCGCTATTGGTCTTCGCTAAATCCTGGCTGGTATGTTGAAGGGCACACCCAATATCAGCAGAAAGTCAATGTCCGGGCAGGAATTACTGGAACCCAAATTTTGGGACCTTTCTTTTATAGAATATAATTTAACAGCGGATGCTTATCTAGATTTTTGAAGATTTGACTTAGTTTCTGCTTTAGCTGTTCTATTTCCTAATGAACTAGATCCAGATGTACCCCATAACAGAATATGGTTGCAACAAGACGGGGCTCCTCCTCATTTCGGAATTAAGGTCCGACGGTTTCTTGATAATACTTTCCCTTATCGATGGATAGGCAGAAGAGGTGCAGTAGAATGGTCAGCTCGCTCGCCGGACTTAAGTCCACTTGATTTTTTTCTGTGGCGCCATCTCAAAAATAAGATTTATGTCGATACGCCTGAAGATATTGAAACTCTAAAAGACCGTATTAGAACAGAGATTAGAGCTATCACACCAGAAACGATTCAAAATGCAGTAAATGAATTTGAAAGACGACTTTATCATTGCCAAGCTGTAAATGGTGCACACTTTGAACACCTTCTATGAATATTGAAATAAACTTTCAAACAATTTTTTGCGTTTTAATCAAAATTTACTTATGCAAGTGTATCAAAGTTTTACATCGTTGAAAAGAGAAATACATTCTCTATCAAATGAGTACAATAAAGGGATACCTTCCCATTAAAAAAAAATTGAAGCATTATTCGTTGCGCTTTTGTTTTTTTTTTTAAATAGTTATTTGGTATTGCCCTGTAATGTAAAACTAAACACTAAACAACTTTTATAGGAAACATTTTTCCATAAAATGCATATTTACTGAGATATATAGGACATTCCATACTTTTCGGACACACTGTATAAGTTTATACTTTTCAAGTTTGTTGATAATGCAAAGGTTGTGGTTGATTTAAAGAATATCCTTGTTTTTAACGATTTATGAGGAATGCCGTTTCAATTCTGTCTACCGACTATTAATTACACTAGAGAGAAAAACAAGAAGTATCTCATAAGGAAATTGACACTTTCAAGTTGGTATCCTTTAGCAAGTTGTATTTTTAGAATATTAATTTATTTTTTATTTTCCTGTCGATTAAGTAATAATGATCATTTTAACGTGCATTTTTTTGTTTTTGATTGATATTGGTATCTCACAATACCAAAGCTGTATGTGTTAGTAGAAAAACAAAATTAAACAAAATGAAAAACGTCGTTACTGCAAGTGAACCGACATAAACTTTCTTTTAGGAAACGAGCAAAATAAAGCAGTAAATAACCAATGTGAAAACGGTGCAAACTTTTGATCCGCGTAGTTTATCTTTTTAGATGTAAATTTCAAAAGCAGTAAACCGTGATCGCCACATTTATGATAATAATTGTGGTGTATACCTAAGTATCTCTAATAAATACCGTACTGTTATATAATACACACACACATAATAATTGTATAAATGTTTTAAATTACAGAGAATTTAGATATTCAGAGTAAATTTTATAATTTTAAACAATTTTTAATAATAATAACTCTTATGTCATGTTTACACCACTAAACGCGCCTTCCTTATTACACATTATGAGTTAGAATTTTAAGTTTCTGGTATAGTTTTAAGGAAAAATGTACCCACTTGACTTCATTCATGAATAATGAGTGAAATGGTTGCTGTAGATTTTTATTGCCAATTAGGCAATGATTGCTTTCTCTAATTACCAAAAAATAAAATTGTTCAGCATAATAAGTTTTGGAATTATTATCACAGTTAGCACACTTTTAACAGTTCGTGCTCGTTAAATACACTGACGGAGTGGAATAAACGACACATTTCTAAATATGTATCGTAAGTTATCTTTATCGTTATCCGACTAGTTTTTATAGTTTAATGCACTTTGAAACAGCGCATTAAAAGAGATCAGGGCTTTCGTAGGCAGCAGACCAAATGCTCCCTCTATCATGATTTTTAAATTCCTCTCACGCACCAGTCATCCCTTCAATGGCTTGGTTTGGGTGGCATTTCTCGTTTAGTAAATCATAACGTCAGCGTCTGCGGTAAATTAAAATAATAATAATAAAAGATAAGCGATAAACCTGTGCAGTTTGACAGGATGTCTCTCAAACTTGAGTAAAGAGAGTTCCGGCTACTATTGACTGATTTCGAATTGAATCAGACATTAACAAAAACGTTCGTATCTCAGTCTAGATGATTCCGATTTTTCTTCAAATCAAACTTACACTTTGTTCTTCTTTATTATTACGTATCATTTGCGTCAGATCTTCCAGCATGGCGCCTTAAAGTAAGCATGAAGGGAGAGATGGAAAAATTGTATTCTCTCAGCCTAAATCCTATAAAACGTTGTGAAGTCTTCGAAGAGGTGCAGACACGGGAAGAAGAACTACAAGAACGCATCTGACGTCATGGTGACCCGAAAGCGTGAATTACTCCAGGATGCTTTAAAGAAAACGCTTAGTCTTAACGTTTTTCTCCGAAATATTCTGGATCTTCTGAACGCGTGGTCAATCGACTTTGACTTTCTGTTCTTCAATGGTGTAAAGTGAGAATTCCGACGATCTAGGCACCGCTGATCGTCTTTGCTTTTCTTGGCAGATCTTCAATATATTCAGGACGCCTGGTCCCATCGAGTTGGGGCATCGATTGCTAGGAGTGGTGGGAAATAGCTTTCAGACACTACGAAAACGTAGCCCGAGTCGTGTTCGTGTTTAGCTTCCTTTAGAAGGTTAATGGAGGCCGGAGCTCGATCTTGGGCTACCGCAGGTGGCCCGAGCGAGGCCACAGCAAGAGCTGTGTTCATATGTAGCTTTTTTTTAAGAAGGTTAATGGAAGGCGCTAGGTGTGGCCCGAGCCGTATTAATAATCTAGCTTTCTTAAGAAGTTTAAGGGGGCGTGAGGGGGGGGGGCAAAAGCCCGATCTTAGGTTACCGAAGGTGGGCCGTACAAGGGTGTACGGCGAGCTGTGTTCATATTTAGCTTTTTTTTTTAGAAAGTTACTGAATGGGCCGTTCGTATTTAGTTTTCTTTAGAAGGTTAATGGTTATCTAAGGTGACCGGGGCAAGGGCGCTGCTTGACTCGTGTACGTATCTAGCGCTTTTAAGAAGGCCCGTTCAAATCTAGCTTTCTTTAAAAGGCTAATGGAGGCTGGAGCCAGATCTTAGATTACCCAAGGTGGCCGGGGCGACTCGTATTTGTATCTTGGGTTCTTAAAAAGGCAACCCGACCTTGGGCTACCGAAGGTGGCCCCTGCGAGCGAGTAGCAGGAGCTGTATTCATATTTAGCTTTTTCTAAGAATGTATTGGAGATCCATAGCTTAAGGTAGGTTTTGATTAGGTTAATAAAGGGTACTTTCTTAAGTTTTTGATTTTTATTTAATTTTCTCTACCGGTTTCGTTCTAGGAACATCATCAGGAGAAAACCGGTAGAGAAAATTAAATAAAAATCAAAAACTTAAGGAAGTACCCTTTATTAACCTAATTTTCTAAGAATGTTGGTGGAAGGTGCTAGGCGTAGCACGAGTTAGTTAAATCTAGCTTTCTCAAGAAGGTTAACGGGGGGTAAAACCCGATCTTAGGTTACCGCAGGCGGACCGTACGAGAGTGTACGGCGAGCTGTGTTCATATTTAGCTTTTTTTTAGAAGGTTAGTGAAAGAGCCAGTTCGTATTTCGTTTTCTGCAGAAGGTTAATGGAGGACGAAGACAGACCTTAGACTACCGAATATGGTCGGGACGAGAGCGCAGCCTGAGTCATGTTCGTATCTGGCTCTTACGAAATGGTTGGTGGAGGCAAGTCCGACTTTGGACTACTGAAGGTGACCCGTGAGAGCGTAATGCGAGCAGTGATCATATTAAGCTTTTTAGAAGGTGAACCGAGCGAGGGGGCGGCCCGAGTCGTGTTTATATCTAGCTTTCTTTAGAAGGTTAGTGAAGGGCGAAGTTCGACCTTTGGCTACCGAAGGAGACCCGGAAGAGGACGGAGCCCTGATCGTGTTGATATCTGGCTTTCTTAAGAAGGTCAATGGGGGCAAAGCCCGAGCGGAGGCTACCGAAGAAGAACTGAGCGAGGGCGTAGTGCAAGCCGTGTTTGTATTCACATAACTTTTTTTAGAAAGCTGATGGACGGCGAAGCTCGATCTTTCGCTACTGAAGGTGGCCCGGGAGAGCGCGCAGCCCCAGTTATATTGGTACCCAGCTCTCTTAAGAAGTTTAATAGGGGCTTTAATGGGAAGGTAGCCCATTCGAGGGTTAGCGCAAGCCGTGTTGTATTTAGTATTCTTTACAAGGTTAATGAAGAACGACGACACACTTTGAGCTACTGTTAAGAAGGTTACAGCAAGCTCGATCTTGAGCTACCGAAGGTAGTTTGTGCTACAGAGCAATCTGAGTCGTCTTCGTATCTAGCTCCATTAAGAAAGTTAGCGGGGGATAAAGCCTGATCTTAGAGTACGGAAGGTGGGCCATGCGAGGGCGTAGCGCGAGACGTCTTCATATTTGGCTTTTTTTGGAAGGTTAATGGGGGGGTGAAGCCCGATTTTGGGTGACCCGTGCGAGGATGTAGGGCAAGTTTTGTTTGTATTTAGCTTTGTTTAGAAGGTTAATGAAGAACGAAGACAAACTGTACCACCGAAGGTGGCCGGGGCGAGGGCGAGTCGTGTTCATATCTAGCTTAAAAAGGTGGAATGAAAGGCTACCGAAGGTGGTCGTAGCGAGGACCTGCCGCGAAACGTGTTCTTATTTGGCATTTTTAAGAATATTAATAGCGGTCTCTCGAAGATAATATGTGCTAGGGCGTAACCTGAGTCGTCTTCCTACCTAGCTCTCTTAAGAAAATTAACGGGGGGAGGGCAAAACCCGATCTTAGACTACCTAAGGTGGCCCGGACGAAGGCATACCGCAAATCCTGCTCGTATTTGGGACGGGCTATCGAAGGTATTTCGTGGTAGTGCGTTGCGCGAGTTGTGTTTGTATGCAGTTCCCTTTAGAAGCTTTCGCTACTGAAAGTCGCCCGAGCTAGGGCGTAATCCCAGTCCTGTTCGTATCTAGTTCTCTTAAGAAGGTTAATGGAAGACAAAGTTCGAACTTGGGCTACCGAAGGTGGCCGTGCCGTGGGCGCAAACCGAGTCTTGTTCGTATCTAGCTCCCTAAAAAAAGTTAATGAAGGGCGAAGTTCGATGTTAGAATACCGAAGGAGGTCCGGGCGAGGGCACAGCCCGAGCCGTGTTCCAATTGCGCTTTCTTCAGAAGTAATGGAGGACAAAGCCGATGTTGGGTTACCGAAAGTAGCGGGTGCGAGGGCGCAGCCCGAATTTTGTTCGTATCTAGCTCCGTGAAGGAGGCCTGGGCGAGGGCGCAGGCCTAGCCGCGTTCGTATTTAGCTTTCTTTAAAAGGTTAATGGAGCGCAAAGCCCGTCCCTGGGCTGCCGACCTTTGGCTACTGAAAATGGTCTGAGCGAGTGCGCAGTCCCAGTCGCGTTCGTATCTAGTTCTCTTAAGAAGGTTAATAGAGGGCAAAGATTGAATTTGGGCTACCAAAGGTAACCGCACCGGAGACGCAAACCAAGTCTTATTCGTATCTAGCTTCCTAAAGAAAGTTAATGAAGGGCGAAGCCCGATGTTAGAATATCGAAAGAGGTACGGGCGAGGGCGCAACCCGATCCGTGCTCTTATTTAGCTTTTTTCAGAATCTTAATGGAGGGCAAAGCCCGACCTTGGGTTACCGTAACTGACCCGTGCGAGGACGTAGGGCGAACCTTGTTTGAATTTAGCTTCATTTAGAAAGGACCAAGAGAAACCATGTGCTACCGAGCTTAAGAAGGAGAGCAAGCCCGATCTCGGTGGTTGGGGGCGAAGGCATAGCCCGTATCGTGTTCGTATCTAGCTCCCTTAAAAATATTAATGAAGTGCATGCTTTACCTTGGGCGTTAGTCTCATTCATATGTATCTGTTTTTTTTTCTAGAAGGTTAATGGAGGGTAAAGTGATCGTATGTAGCTTTTTTAAGAATGTGAATGGAGGACGAAGTCCGGCCTTGAGCTACCAAAGGTAGTCTGTACTAGAGCGGAGTACGAGCCGTGTTTGTGTTTTGTTTTCTATAGAAGGTTAATGGGGACGAAGCTCGACCTTTGGCTACTGAAGGTAGCCCGTGGGAGAGCATAGCGCGAATTTAGGTTTTTTTTTTAGAAAGCTAGTGTAAGGGTGTATTCCAGACTTGTTTATATTTAGCATCCTTAAAAAAGATAATGGAGAGCGAAAGGTGACTCGTCTTCAGACAAACAGTGTTTGATGCAGTCAAGATCCTTCAAGAGGGTAATAGAAGAGAAGTGCAGCAGCGAAAAGAGGCTAGGAAAGTTTATTCTTTAAATGTCCATACTTCAGTTCCTACTATTGCATCCGGTAACACAATAATAAAGTTGCTCCTCTAAATTAAAAGACTGCGTGCCTTTTGTACACGTTACTGCAATGGTACCGGCAAAAACTGTCAATTTTGTGTCTTCGAACTGAGCATTCAATCAGACTCGTCATGGTACGAGAAAACAAAAATTATGTGATATGAGTTGTATACCGTATACTTGCGGTGTCTAGCAGTGTTTTTAACGGTTTTCGAGGAACCCCGTTTAAGAAGCTAAACCTGCTCTGGTAAGTTTGAATGAGCCGTAAAAGATAAAACTATTTCTAGCTGTTACTGCCAACATGTTCTTCGATTTATGTAGTATCACTAAAAAAATAAAACAATGGATCCGTGTTTGAGTTTTTACTTGTTTTATTTATATGTTGTAATTATTATTTTGTTGTGTTGTTAATATTTTATTTGTGCGTATTATAATATTGCATAAGTGCCAATCTTGTTACCACCGTATCTAACAACTAGCGACTGTGAACAATAGGATCTCTACTTCAGCTAACTTCATAATATCTCGTATCATTTTAGATACTTCAAAAGTAAGCCACAAAAACAATAATTATAGAGATTATTTTCTTTTGAATAGCAAATTTCATTCATAAATGTGGGTACTCTTATGAAATATGCAAAGTACATTATAATTTTGTGTAGTAAAGTAATACCAAGAAGTTAGAAGTATGTAACTTTCATTTTAATACAAATTCCAAGCATAAAAATTCTATTAACCATATTAAATAACTTTACGACTTTAATAATATGATACCACTTACATACATAATGACACCGTTTTGCAGAAACAAATTACTTCTATTTTTCTTTTTTTTTTGTTAATAAAAATAGTTTGGTATTATAAAACGCGTTATTTATGTAAATTAAGAGTTTGTATAATGACTCTTTTATGGAAAAAGCTAGTTCGCTTGGAGAAAAGAAAAAAACCTTTGGATACAAATGAGATTTTTGTTTACATTCGATGCCATTAGTAGCTGCTACGGAACGGGTAAAAGTATACCACGTTCTTCAAAATAAAATGCGTAAAACGCATACTCAAACACGCATCTACACACATACTATGCATTGAATAATAATAAATATCCGTCTTACCTACTTTGCCTGACGAACTAGATCAAACAAGATTTGTTTTTCTAGCGCGTAATCGTCAGAAATCAGTCTGCCGTACGTTTTAAGAGAAACTTTTCGTTTGTTCTTTAGGACAATAACGTATTTATTAGTATGTAGTATTTATTAATGGTTGCTTGTTTGCCGTTATAAACGAGAGCTTTTGCTGTCTGCCTACAAAACACACACATACACACAAAAGAGAAAGTCAACATCATTTAACGTACGTACATGTTATTGTTGTATTTCATAATTCAAGGTCGGTCATCAAGAAGTCATCAAGAAAAAAGAGATCATTTACAACAACGGCATCTTAGGAATCAACAAAACAAAGATTATTAGAATTCTAATGTAATGTTCTCTTTTTTCCTGTACTTGTAAATGATATTTGCATTAATTGTATTCGAATTAAAGTTATTGTTTAGGGTGAGATTGCATCTGATTAATTTTATTTTAACAAGAAAGCTTTTCCATAAATAAACAATCGTAATAAGAAAAAAACAAAAACGATAAAAATTATTTCCGCTGGAACATTTCTCATAAGATATTTTAATTAGAATTTTTACTTTCATAATAAGCGAGTGGATATCTTTTGATAAAAAAATTGAAAATAGATCCTCGATCTGGTTATAAATCGAAACGAAAATTTTAAAATTATAGGGCGCCAACCATTACTAAACGAACAATTAAGATAATGAAAAGTCAGATGAAACACTAATATCAATTGTTTTTTAACAGTTTTACACTAGCCTTTAGTTATAAAGTTTTCATAGTGCTATTAAATGTCCGAACATTTTGGAGAAAAAACGCTGGAAATCTACTCTAAACACTCGAAGACACTAAACAACCAACAAATTATTAGTTGGAAATGGAATTGGACAGATTGTTTTCTTGATTGCCTTCCAATAACGGAAACAAGGCCGGCGCTGGGGACACGTGAAAACACCTACGAGGGTGGTCTGAAAAGCTTACGACCTCAACGTGAAGATGGCAGCACTCGTAAATAAAAGCTACTGAATTTCGTTGTTCATCTGTTGACAGTTACTCACCAAAGTTTCAGCCGTTTTGGACGCGCAGTTTTTATGTAACAGTCGTTTGAGTGAGTTGATGTGAGTTTTTTTTGTGAAAATGGACAAAATCGAGTATCGAGCTGTCATTAAATATTTGTTTTTGAAAGGCAATACGCCTTCGCAAATACAAGATGAGTTGGATTCTCTGTATGGGGACTCTGCACCATCATTTACCACAGTGAAATTTTGGGCTGCTGAATTTAAACGTGGCCGTAAGAGCTTGGGAGACGATGAACGTTCGGGACGTCCAAAAACTGCAACTACCGACGAAAACATCGCCAAAGTTCACCAAATGGTGCTAGACGACCGCCGAATTAAAGTAAGAGAGATAGCAGAGGTTATGAACATGTCAAAAGAACGTGTTTGTCACATATTAAATCAACATTTAGGCATGAGAAAGCTGTCCGCGCGTTGGGTGCCGCGTTTGCTCACGTTAGACCAAAAACGTGTTCGAATGAATATTTCCAACGCTCTTTTGGCGCAGTTTAGGCGAAATAAATCCGAGTTTTGGCGCCGATTAATTACTGTAGATGAAACTTGGATACACCATTATACGCCCGAAGCAAAAATACCGGCTCCAAAAAAAGCAAAAACTGTTTTTTCGGCTGGGAAAGTGATGGCGACTGTTTTTTGGGATAGTCATGGAGTTATTTTAATCGATTATCTTCAAAAAGGAAAAACCATTACAGGAGCATACTATGCATCATTACTTGACAAGCTGAAGGCAGAACTTGCGAAAAAACGGCCACATTTGCAGAAAAAGAAAATCCTGTTTCACCAAGACAACGCACCGTCTCACACCTCAGCGGTTGCCATGGCGAAAATCCACGAATTACGGTTTGAACTGCTTGACCATCCGCCTTACTCACCAGATCTAGCCCCAAGCGACTTCTTTTTGTTCCCTCATCTAAAAATTGCGCTCGGAGGACAAAGA
The DNA here is from genome assembly GCA_011009095.1 of Ignelater luminosus. Classification (NCBI taxonomy): domain Eukaryota; kingdom Metazoa; phylum Arthropoda; class Insecta; order Coleoptera; family Elateridae; genus Ignelater; species Ignelater luminosus. The sequence goes on from VTPC01090883.1 coordinate 182,229, forward strand.
TTTTCGTCAAATGAAGAGGCAATCACCTTCGTGAACAATTATTTTGCAGAGAAAAATGCCGAGTACTATTTGGACGGGTTACAGAGATGGGAGCATCGCTGGGAGAAGTGTGTAGAGTTACAAGGAGACTATGTTGAAAAATAAAAAAAAAATTTTTAGAAAAAATGTCTTGTATCTTTGTTAGGTCGGAAACTTTTCAGACCACCCTCGTAACTTAAACGTCCCCAAGCAATCTTTGGTGGTGGTAGTTGTCATTTAATTTCTCGCCTTACGAATTTTGCCTACGTAATTTTGGGGCTTCCAGCCTTAACTTGTGTAATATTTCTAGTAAAACGATCTCCTTTGTAAAATCGTCAGACACTTTATCCTGAGGATAATCAGATTTGTATACGTCAGCTTATTAGAAGACTCGGGGTACTGGATTTCACTCATGTCAAAAGAATAGATGATAGTACAAAGTGTTTATAAAAGTTCCTGAGTGCAGTTGGCAACGGAATCTAATTTTGATGTGCCGCCTTCTTGATTTATTTCAATAACTAATAGGTTGTTTTCTGTCATTTCTCAGTTGCAAATACGTCATTGACTTGTATTTAGCAATGTAGTTAATCTTGCGCTGAAATTTGTTGTATTGTTTCACATTTGTCTCTCTAATTGCTCTTATTGTACGAAAAAGTCTTTTTCAAGACCAAAGTTGTTCTTGTGCTGTGTCTGCGTAATCATAGTAAGACTCTTACATACTGTAAACATTAAAAAATATTAATGAAATTTATTTTCGGCAGCATTGTAAACAATGGTCTATACTGTTTAACAAGTCACGTTTATAGTTAAGTCTTATTACCGGAATGGTGCAGTTCAGGAGGGAAATTGGACATATTCTATTCAAGCTTGCAAAGATGAATTTAGAATCCGATTTCCTGATGTTAATGGTCCGGATAGCGCTTTAGTTACTCACATTGAAGGTGTAGTTAGTCGATTTGCCAGAACAGGATGTGTTGAGAAGGGTAACTCTTCAGGAAGACCTACTGTGAGTGCCGAAGCTGTCGAAGAAGTGAGACAAGCAATCGAAGAAAATCCACAAACCTCACTTGGCAGAATTTCACTTCAAACGAATATCCCTTTAAGTACATGTCAGAAAATTGTTAAAAAGCAACTGAAATTATATTCTTACAAAATAACAACTGCAAGAACTTACACCATCAGATTATGGTAGTCGAACAGAATATTGTACAAAGTTTGAAAACAATATGAACGACGATTTGCTGGATTTGCCTTTTTATTTATTATTATTATTATTATTATTATTATTTAAAAGATTATTTCATTTAATCTTTGCTCTCTTATGTTATTTGTATTATTAGTATTTATGTTGTTAGCTATGTACTGAATGTTTATTTTTGATGTTGTTGGTGTGAGCATATATGCATAAACTTTATTAATAAATTGCAGATCATATTTTTTAGTTTGTAATATATTTTTCTTTATTCTTAGCTACTGACATCGAAAAGAATGTGTTCTTTAACACTTTATTTTAGATTAGTTGCATTCCTGCACATTAATTCTTTAAAAAGAACATAAGATTAGGCAACCATCATAACAACGATGCAATGCGTGTAACGTGACAAACATTCTAATACATATCCTGTTTTTCAAAAGGCGGCAAATGCAACCGCAAGATTAATTTCACATCCGATTGGATTCAGGAACTTTTATAAACACTCTGTGTAGGTCGTTAGGGAACGTTGTGTTGGCGATTTGCCGCATTTACTTTCTGAATGGAACCTTTATACTCTGTTCAAATGCTTTAGAACTATGTTCTTTGCTTTGAAACAACTGCTGGACAACTGTCACATCAAACATTTTTTTTAGTGTTTATATAACATTAAAAGACAGAGAGGACGTCTCTATCTTTTTCTACATATGGCTGGTGAACAGGAAGCCAGCGAGGGTGGTAGTTTCGCGAAAAGGGATGAAGCAAGCATCGCAACGGCTAGCTTCGGCATGAAAGGCGCCAGGAATCTTCAAAAACCGATGTGGCGCGACGACACTGACTACGCGCGTTACGATTTCTTTCGGTTTTGTTTTTTGTGAACTCTCGGATTTTAGATGGAACGCTTCGTGTTTTAGGTTTTCTTCTTTTGATTTTTACGAAAGAGAAGACGAGAAAGAATCTTTTTCATCTTTGGAATGGATCATTATATCGGCTTTCGACTTTTTTCGTTTAGCACCGTAGGTCGAGGAGGCCAGGGGGGGAGTTGAACTGCCCGCCAATCACATATCGTTTTTTGTTTGTTTCGCGTCCTATCGAGTTGAAACTGATTGTTAGATGTGATGGTGCGAAAATTGCCTTTAGCGGGCACCACCGATCGTCTTTTGTTTTTTTTTGACAGTTATTCTGCATTTGAGGAGCGGCTGCTCCTATCCAGATGAAACTTTGATGGTTAGCTGAGGTGAGAGAATGACTTTTGTTTTTTTTTTTCGATAAATACCCAGTATCTCGTGAACGGCTGAAGCTTTCAAGTTGGGATTTGCAGTATTGTTTGTGGCGGGGGAACGATTTCTAAACGATCCGCATACGACCGATCGTCTTTGTTTTTTTTCATCCTCTATCTTAAGAACGGCTGGTTCTATTGATATAACTTTGATTCTTAGATGCAGTGGGAGAACGATTTCTGAACTATTTAGGCACAACCGATTGTCTTGGTTTTTTTTTGAAGGGTATACCGTATTTCAGAAACGGCTGGTTCTATGGACTTTCGGACCAACCAGGCGCCATCAATCATGTTTTGTTTTTTCGATAGATGTCCCGTATCTTGGGTGCGGCTAGTGCTATGGAGATGACACTTTGATACCTAGGTGTGGCGGAGGATCGCCTTTTAAACAATCCGGTCACCACCGATCGTCTTTTGTTTTTTCTTGAGAGACATCCTGTATCTCAGGAACGGTTGGTCCTATCGAGTTCGGATTTTGATTGTTAGGTATGATGGAACGACTTTTTAAACGATGCGATCACCACCAGTCATCTTTTGTTTTTTTTTTTGTATAGACATCCTGTACCTCAGGGACGGCTAGTCCTATCGAGTTAGGACTTCGATTGGTAGGTGTGGTGGGGAAACGCTTTTATACGATCCGGTCACCACCGATCGTCATTTGTTTTTTCTTGACAGACATCTTGTATTTCAGGAACGGTTGGTCCTATCGAGTTCGGACTTTGATTGTTAGGTACGGCGAGGGAACCCTTTTTACACGATCCACGCACCACCGACCGTCTTTTGTCTTGTCGACAGATATCCCGTATGTCGAGAACGGCTGGTGCAATTGAGATGGGTCTTTCATTGTTGAGTGTGATGGGGAGAACGTTTTTTAAACAATCTGGGAACCATCGATCCTGTTTTGTCTTTTCAACAAATGTCCTATATTTTGGGAACGGTTGGTCGTATTGACTTGGAATTTGGACTGTTAGGTGTGGTGGGCGAATAGCTTTCTGGAGATTCAAACACCAGGTCATTTTTTGTCTTTTTGGCGGCTCTAGTGTTAAATATTAAAGTTAACAGTACGCTAATTTAGACTATTAGTAAAACTAAGAAGTTTGTATTTACGAATAAACAATTTAAAATAAAAAATTTCTGTAAAATTCTTCATGAATAGATTTTATTTTGATGCTGATGATAATGCCAACCTCACAATGAAAAATTAATTATGTAACAATACAACTATGAATAGTAAGCAGATACCACTTACAAATATAAAAAGTAACAAATAAAAAGCACACAACTTAACATAGGTGTTTAGATTTTGGATTTAGGTTTTAAAGCATTTTGAAGACTTTGTTATTTGATCTCTAAAAAGTAAAGAAACAGCATCTGGAGATCATGGTCAGAGCCATTTGGGTTGATTCTAATATAGTAACGGTAATAACAAAGTAAAAGTTAGAAGATTTATTATGAAAACAGCTGACAATCTGTATAAATAGTACAGATTGTTAACTTTTTCTAATCTTTTCTGTCAAGGTGTCAACTTATTAATTATAAAAACAAAATGAAATGAAAGCAATCACATTAATAACAGAAGGTTAATGTACATATAAACTAATCTCGTTTACACTTATGAATAAATTTAAATACAGCATCCTCTAATTTCTCGCTTTATTTTTTCTTTTTCCTTTTATGTTGACAAAAAGAATTAATTACATAACGTATAACTTTCCGATTATTATAAATGGAATTGTACCTATACCTCTACTATTGGCAATTAAAGCAAAGAAATAAATTACAAGTAATAACAGAACGTCATGCTCTGTTAATCTACAAACGCTGACACTTATTATGTACTTATATACACACGTACAGTACGATTAGTGTCTTAATCTAGGAAATCCTAGCTCCTAACCTCTTTTTGAGCGCTAATTATTTTTCTGATTGATCTTTTAGTTCCGGCGAGGTGTTTCTATCATATACGTGTGTGTGGGCGGAGGTGCAAGAAATTTATTAAGTTTGAGTTATTAAATGATTTTTCTTTTAAACAATGCATTTGTATCACTCAAACAATTTACAACTTCACATTTACTTTTTCTTTAATAAGTCGAATGATAACAAATATTATAGAAGAAACAAATAAATCATTAGCTAATGCTCTTCTTTCTTTTCAGAGTGCGCTGGAAAACTATACATTTCTTCCATTTAGTGTATTTCTTGCTATCTTCTGGATATTCACTTATAAAAAGGTACCAGAGACCAAAAATAAGACTTTCGAAGAAATCTTAGCAATTTTCCGACATGGCAACGGAAGGTAAGTATTTTTACTTAATTATTGTCATCATCCCCGGCATAATTATGATGTAGTATGTGAATTTTTTCAATACGCAATGCTAAATTGCTTTATTTTACTGCAAAATATACTAAAAATATCCAGTAGATTCAAAATGAATGAATTTACGTTTTTTTAAAACTTAAAATTAGGTTGTGTAAATGTAAATAGTCTACAGAGTTATCCAAAATGATTAAGGACAGTTTGAATTTCCCGCGAAACAAAAATATTTTGAAGACTGGTTGCACTTACGTCGTTGATTTAGACTTGTTTGACGTTGTCATGACAACACGTATGCCATTGGCTGGTTAATTGACAACTAGCAACACCGCCATTATTTTGCATTACTCAGTATATCAGCTTTATCTTCCAAACATTTATTAACAAAAACAACAAATCATGAACGTACAGAAATTTACTAAAATTACTTCTTTTCCTGCTACCTAACAGTTTAACTTTTCTTATTAATAATACCTTGTTATTCAGAACTAGTTTTCGGGATAGTCGACTGTATGGGTGAGTATTCGCATGAAATTGGTGTATCAGTGTTGCTTGTGCATGCTACCTCACATAATCTATTATCATTACTCTTTTTAATTTTCTTGATATTAATCAGTTAAATGATTGCAAACAGTACATGATTTTTTAAAATAGAAAAATTTAAATTTGAGATTCTTCGACAATCATTTAACACATCTGCTTTCATAATAATACCTACAGATTGTTTATTTTTATCTCTTCAAACTGAATTGTATTTTTGGCAAACAAATGTTGTAAATATCCATGTTCAATATTAACATCGTTGTTTAAATGCAATCACTTAAGTCAATAGTAATTATTTGGAAAAGTTATTGACATACTTATTAGTGTGTAAAATATTGAAATTCTGCATGCCAATTACTTTCTATAACTGTGTGTACACGTATTCGTTTTATTCTTCAAGTTTTTTATATCTATATTATCATTCTTCTTTTCAAATTGCATTTACCTTTAGTTTCTTTAATAAGTAAGGTTCAAATAACTATTTTGTCTGTTATGTAATATTTTTTCTGGATATTATTAAAGACGATTCATTGTAATGTTAACATCCTTTGGATTACTTTTAACTTTATAATATTATCACAAAAAAATTTAATTCCAATTTGCTTGTGTAAATTTCAACAGATCTAACCTCACTTTTAACTTTTCACTAAATCGAGCCTACAAACAAATATTTTAGAATGCATTATCATTTTAAAAAGATTAAAAATCAAAATTATCAGTTGATACACATTAAAATATTCACTCATTTCTAATTTTTCTAAATGATGGATGAACATAAAGGATTTTAATTTTTATTTTAGAGTTCCTCAAGGTGAATTTGTCATTGGCATTTGTGAACTCTAGTTTTTTTTTTTTAAATTAAATAAACAGTAATGTTCAGAAAAAAGCGTGAATAAACATATTCACAAACCGTTGTTATTCTAACCTTGCTTAGATTGTCTGTTCTTTTCTGATTTAAATTCATATATTATTACACAAATTAAAAATCAAGTAAAAACAAATTATTGAATTTAAGTCAGAAACTGTGCTCAAGCTCGCGTCTTCCGGGCCGGGTCCGGATCCCGGGATTTTCGCGCGAGCCTTCCGTTGTAGTGCATGTAATTTTTCACGTGATTTCTTCACCGTACGGGGCAACCCCGAAAAAATTATCTCCCTCACTGTGAATAATTACTATTGTTATTATTATTATTATTATTATTATTATTATTATTATTATTATTAGTATCACTGTTATGTTTTTTTTCTTTATTTGTTTTGATAAACTTAAAATCAGCCAACTTCGACTTATTATTATTCATTCACATGTAGGTATATTTATAAATTTTGAGGTTATATTTTTTTAAAAGCTTATTTTTTAGTATAATATTATTATGTAACATTTCTTTAATATTATTAAATGCAAGTCTGCAACCTAATGATGATCGAATTAACAAAAGCGTTTCAAAACTAGGTGACTTGAATAGAAATATGGATAATTCTTGTCTTGATTTTGAGGTTATTTGAATTGGTTAAGGCAGTGCAACAACTTATAATTGTCTGTTAAGAGACTTATACAATCTTAAAATGGTAGTTAATGAAAAAAGATGTTAATATACATATCCTGCACCATCTAATAGCATGATTTGCATTTTATGTTATTGTGGGTCGAGGGGTAGAATACTTTTCCTTTGTAATATTTGGATACAACGTGAGATTAATAAGTTGGAATACACGATAAAGAATTTTAGAAGTGATGAAAATCAATATTGATATTTATATTACATTTAACAATTCTTCAGATTTATAAACCTAATTTCTAGGTTGTTTTATAATTTCTTGCTATCTAGTGTACTGAGCTTTATAAAATTGATTAATATATCAATTACAGGTTAGCACATAAATAATTTCATACTTAATGATGGAAAAGTACATAAATAGAAGACAATAAACACTTAATGGTGCTATATATTTAACTCTCTTTACTCGCTCTTCTCTTTCTTCCTTTTTACTTAAGATTTCTTTATGTTAGTTATCTTTTTAGTTTCATTTCTACTTTTATCCATTCTTATACCTTCTTCATTATCTCTTCTCAAATTCTCTTTTGTTGCAAACATGTGATAGATGTAATCATACGTAATAAAACTGTTAGAAAGAAAGAAAAAACACTATGGGCTTTTAGGAGAAAAAGAAAGAGAAGGTTTTCAGAATGCTTTTCTTCACTACCTTGGTCAGCGCGTCAGTTGCTATTGGTTACAATTTCTTGATTTTTCTGTTTTGCGTGATCAATATACCATGAAGAATTGACCCTCTGGATTGCTAATTATCAGCTGTGCATGCATGCAACTTTGAATCATCAAAATAAAATCTAGGGACTTCCCCTACCTTAAGATACTCTACGAACCTGCAAATGTGGCACTTGCAGTCAACCCTACATCTTTTATTCAATCTCTTGACTAGGGCTGTGCATAGTAATCGATTTATTGAAAAATAATCGACTGATCTAAAGTTCGATTATCATTTAGAAAAAAACCTTGATACGGAAAAATCAAAATGCTTTTAAGTACTTAAAATTTTATATTTGTTATTATTTTCCTACTCTTCTTATTATTATTTATGGACTACTGTGAAGAGTCCAAACTCCAGATGGGCTAAATAATTATGCCTACTGATAGATTTTTAAAAGTGAAATAAACAATAACGAACGCAAAGCGCCAATTAAAACATAAAAAGAACTTTTGGTCAGTTACTGTAGTACTCGAGTAAAATTACGTTTCTGATTTCTGAAATTAGTTCGCATATTTTCCGAGGTTTGTCTGAACTTGGTCGGGCTGTGTTTCTAAATTGTCAATGTGATAAATAGCGGGTGTTCATTTAATAGGAGAAAATCATCAACCAATAGATGGGGCTAAAACTAGTTTTTTAAATTTTCAATAGAGGTCGCGACGATCGTGTTTTTCGCTTATATTGCGACTTTTTTTAGTTGGTACGTCTGCGAAGATTGGTAAACAATTACGAAAACTGATTTTGTTCTGTTTGAACTACTTTCAATGTAAATTTTTAGTTTTCATGTTGTGGTGCGTCTATTCTGAGTTGACGGTACGCTTTCGGGCGTGTGACGACCAGGCGGGATTGTTCTGGAGCGGAGGGAACTCGACGGTTCTCCAAAACTGAGTCGTCAGGCCGAAGTACAGACTCAGGTTGGACAGGAAATCTATTCCCAAAATGACTTCGTGCCTTGGTTATTCGGACGGCTTCCTGGTTTATAACGACGGCACTCATGAACTTGGGCGGTCGGCTGTAGTCTTTTAGTTCGTCTTCGTCTCTTACGAAGGTTGCAACGGTGTCTACTAAAACCCTAAATTGGTATCCATTGATGCCAACATGAATTAATGGTGTAATCGGAGGTGTCAGTAGGGAGTGGACTCAGGCTTTCTGGTCGAGCCTCTTGGTTGCTGGCAGGTACAGAGGCAGGACGTAACACCTCTTTTCCTGCATCGGTTCCGGCATTCCGTTCGGAAATCTCCACTCTTACCGCATTTATAACAAACAGCTGCTGGCTGCACTTTATGCCTGGTCGGCGTACCTGGCTGGGCATTTTTGATTGCGGGCGATTGATACGGGCTGGCTGGTTCTGGCCTATCTTGATTCGGTACCCTGGGCGACTGGTTCACTTTTGTTTTTAGCTCTCGGTGGAGCTCTTCGTAGTAATAGTCCGAAATATTGCCGTAATCACTATGACGAAGGTACAGGCAGTACTCCGGTAACAAATTGCAGTGAAGCCAGAACAATTCTTGTCATGTCTTCAGAGTAGAGTCTGCATATCAACAATGCATTCCGTAGCCGATTTATTTTCGCGTTGGATGCGCCGGCTGATTTCGGCTTCTAGGTTGATCGTGTAGTCGTAGAAGTTGTGAAAGTCCTGCAGAAAATCGTGCCTGGTTATTTATATATCAGTATAGTGCCGTTCCGGACATCAGTTCGGGTAGTAATACCAAAAGCTGGTCTTTCGGAATATTGTGACAGATACTTACCTCGCCTCGCCTTTCTATGAAGGCGATTGGATACGTGATAGTGAAGTTAATCCTCTAGTCGCGGGACGAATTTACTTCCGGTACTGTCGGGTTAATATGGGAACGGCGTTTACAGCGGAATATAAGAGATTAGGTTGACTCGGAAACGAGAAGTGGGGATGGTGGGCAGTTAGTCCTACTGGCGAGTTGGGCGTGGATGCATTGATTATGCATGATGGGAAGGGATTAACGGGGCTGGTTGGGGATCTCCGATATGACAGAGCGGTCCTTGCTCGGGCACTAAAATATGTGGCGCGCTTATTTTGTGTTACTCCTCCGCTTCGCTCTTGGTGCAGTCAGATGAGGGCTCACGGGTAGCTAGCTACGGTGGAGACGCGGTAATCCAGGGGTCGATTGGCTGAAACAATCTTACTGTAAAGTAAAACACTCAATGGTAAACAAACGGATCTATTAGGTACAAGCAGCAACTTCGTTACAATACCGACTTAAGTTTCAACTTGAAAGCAATAGTCACAGTATTAAATGAACATCTGGTACAAAAAATAAATAAAGCACTGACGTTATTAGAGGCCTGTACGGGCCGAGTTTTTGTATAGACTGAGCCTCAGTTTAAAAATTTATCGGGTTTCTTTGGGTCTGCGTCCGGTAAATCGAGCCGTTTGGCCTTGTCGGGTCGTCCGGGCGACAGTTTAAAGATTTATCGAGCTTTTTTCGAGTCTACGTCCGGTAAATTGAGTCGTTCGACCCTGTCAGGTTGTCCGGGCCGCAGTTTAAAGATTTATCGAGCTTTTTCGGGTCTACGTCCGGTTAATCGAACCGTTCGGCCCTGTCGGGCTTTTTGGGACTTTATTTTTGTGTTGATCCGAAGCTGACGATTTCCGTACTGACTCGCACGGACTATTTTCGTACTGAACCGCATCGGAGGATTGTCATACTGGCTCGGACAAAAGCGTGAAAGCGAACAAGCATTACTTTCATACTGAAACGAAGAAGAGCTTCGTATTGTGCCGTACGACTGGTTTTCTTGATCGGGTTTTGCGCGGCTCGGGTGTAGGTCAGACCGGGTCTCAGTTTAGAAATTTATCAGGCTTTTTGCTCCTGTCGGATTGTCCGACCTTGGCAGGCTTGTTAGGGTCGGGTTGTTCAGGTCTCTCGGGCTTTTCGGATTGCGTCTCGACCTGGAAATTTTTGCTCGCGCAGGGCTCTAACCGACGCACGTTAAGTTTCTCACATCATAGGTTGCGCAGTCTTTTTTTTTTGACGGCACATTAGTGATTCCCATTTGGGTTGATGAAGCTTTTAATAGTTGATTATTTGGTAGGCAATTTAACGATTAATCAATTATTGTCTTATCATTTTGAGTAACCGATTTATCAATTATCCAATCGATAATTTTTTGTTGTAATCAATTATTGAAATTGGTAATCGCTCAGCCCTACTCTTGACTGAATAGGATTTAACTTTAACACAACAGTAAAACCAAATTCTCTTTCATAGCTTCCGATTATCATGAGGCCCTTGCTGAATACCTGTCTTCAAACTATTTTCATTAGTTCCACATCGATGTTTGTTTGGTTTTCAAAAACATCACAAACAAGTTGTAACTGGTCTACAAATCAGTTACAGCTCGTTTATCAAATACGGCTTTAATGTAGTTTTTCCCAAAGTCCGTATTTCCCACACAAAGAAGAACCTGACTGAAGAATCTGCACGGAACACTCTTGCTTTATTCTTCTGTTTTCATTCTTTCTTCAAGACTTATTATGACTTAAATATTATGTTGTCTAAAAGGACGAGTAATTAGTTAAACCAATTCTCAATTTCAATCGAAGTCTTACAATGTATCTGACCTGTTCATTGTGAAGGCAGGCAATAATGTGTGATCATTTTATGGAAAGCCGATATTTTGAACTCGAGTGAAACTTACGATTTTAGATTAAATCTCAACCTTTGAAACGAATGGTCATACATTATTCTCTTTATTATTATTATTATCATCGGCAGATTTTGATCAAAATTTACAACGGAGACGTTTAATTATTCTCATTAACTGTAGCGAACAACTTCAATTATTTTTTATTTAAAAAGTAGGTGCACCTCAAAACTAAATAAAACTAACTCTGATAATATCATCGAATGATTGTAGCCAAAACAACAAAAAAAAAGAAGAAAAGAAAGTCATTCACCAAAATAGTATATAATAATAATAAAACGACCATCATGTAAATGTTAACAATTAAAAACTCAAAAACAACAAACTGTTAAATGGCCTTTTTTGATCTAATGATAAAATGATTTCTTTTAAACGCTCTTAAAGCCAAATAGCTCCATGCTTCGGGCTGGTTGCCCCGTACGGTCTAGCTGCGTATTTTGCTGACCGTTGCTCCAAGACAGTCTTCGGGCCAGCCTTAACGCGTTGCGTTGTAACACCCTGTTTACCCTGGCCGTACCGCAGAAGCCGTGACGAGGGGCGGCCCTCGTTGGATCGGGCTCGAGCCCCCGCGCCGCTCAGCGCTCTTTCCTGGACCTGGCCGGATTCGCAGCCCTGACGGTGGGTTTTTTCATTTCCTTTTAATATAATATTTTGTAATCATAATGATAAATAATAAAAGTGTAAAGATTTGTTGTTTATATTTTTGTATGTGTCAAGTTAGTTGTTGTTTTACTTTTATAATAAGAAACAAAAATAAAAGAAATGTACAAAAAATTTATTTTGTTTTGTTTTGATTTGGTTTGGTTTTCAAAGCACGGCCACTTTCAGCACCAACATACCAAAAGTTCACAGAGACGATGCCCCTCTTAAAACAGTTTTATTTGGCTATTTCATTTTTTTTTAAAATTAATTAATGATTTTGCAACTTCAGAATATTGATCGTATTGATAGTTTCATATTTGGACATTTTTCCTCCTTTTTTGGAAAGAATATGAAATAAGAACGACCTAGGATGTATGTAATCAAGATTTGGGGGCTTCTAGAAACCTCTACGATCTTAAAACCAGAATTTCTCGGTGATTTCTACAAAGAAAACAAAAATTAAATACCGAAAAGATTTTGTTCGAACAAACTGCCTTCAATTAAGTTACAGGTCTTGATCATAACGGCCATGGGTGTTTAAGATGAGCAATTTATTTGGGATTTTAACTAAAATATTAATTTATTTAATAAATTTATTGGTTGCAGACTTGTAAAAATTAGGTATCTATTATATATAAATAATAACAAAATTAACACACTGCAACGTTTAGTTACACTTGAAGATTCTCAAGAGATGACACCAATTTGGCGCCCGACGGGGGACCGGTGTAACCAGATGTTACAGTATTATTATACATGCGGGCTTCTTACATTGTAGCAATTTAGTGCTAGTTCATGCTCTAATATTGCATAGTTTTTTTTCTGTTATGGAGACTAAATTAGGAATTTTTTATGTATCTTTCTTGAGATACGCTTTGGTATTATTATATAAAGCATGTGGATATGTGTATGGGCCTAACAAATGAGATTGTTGCAGTTTTTCTTTTTCTTTTGAAATTGACATTTTGAATTATCATTGGCTACATAATATAAATTTAGAAATTCAATGTTTGTTTTGCTAACTCTTAAAGTGTACATTTATGAAGTTATTCAGCAAAACTTAACAGTGAATTTCCAAACTTTCTATTGTTTTGTTTATTTTCAATTTTGTTTTTTAATTTTTTTGTTCTTATCCATAGGGCTGTTAATGAGGCATCAGCACCAGTATCAACTGAGAAAATGCCCGAAATTGTCAACTTGACAACTGAAAAGACGAAAGTTTGATTTTTCCTTTTAGTTTTTATTTTTTTATTGTATTATGTTTAGTTTTTTTTGATAAAATATATATATATAAATAGACCTATTCTTAAGTTTTTAAGAAACATTGTTTTTGTATACCTATATGAGAATAATAATAACAATAATAAATAATGTTGGAAGTGGTTATGCGTTTGAAAAGTCATTTTTTTTAAGTTTAATTATTTGTGTTTACGAAAAAGCTTCAAACAAATGGATTGACGTTTAATTTTAATGAAATTGTTATCATATACAAGCTACCGCTCACAATTCTTGGTTGTCGTCTTCTATATTTCGGTAATCAATAAAACTGTTCTTCGTCAATATATATATTACTTTTTCTGTTTTACAAAATGAAAATTTACCCAATTTCATGGAGATAAGTATCTTTCTTTAATAACCAACTTTAATCACTAATAAACAATTAATAGATTAAATCAGAGTCCAACTGTTTGAAGCTAATATACCTACATTAGTAAGTAACAGTACAATGTTAGATCTATGCATTGCTGCACAGAAATCTCCTTTACGACACCTTTATTTTGCAATAGTAGTTATTTTGCTGTACTGAAAATGTCTTTTTCTAAATATAATTATTGCAAAGAGGAAAAGACTTGATCAGTGCAGCAATCGTTTGAGATTTACTAGTTCGACTGTTACTAAATTAGTTTTCTTTTATGATAAAATGAAAATTTTTAGTCATATACGATAAAAAAAGTTTCATAAGGATAGAATTTTAAGCTTTAAATTTTTTTTTATCGCATATGATGTACTTACGTTAGTATACATTCCAGAAATTGTTCGAAATAATTTGAAAAATAATAAGAAATAGCTTAAAGATAAACTAAGATAATATAAAAATAAATTTCTTCTTAAATGATAAGGCACTAAAAACCAATTATATTGTAAATTTCAGCAGATGAATTTGACAGCTCTTTAAAAAGGTTAATAAAGATAACCTCAATCTTTCTTTGACAACCATGTTGCCAATCCAAAGGCTGCTAATTTCCCAAAATTATGATTTTAATACTTTTATTGTCAGCCAAAAAAAAAATATAAAAGTTTTTGAGTAATAGAAATAAATAATTTTGCTCTGAATATAGGAAAGTTGGGATTAAAAATTACATTCGCACATTTTAATGAAATTCCGCATAATGTGAAAGATTCCCCACTAATTGGCAACACTGTTGGCGACCCTTATGATGTCACAAGAAAAGAGGTTACGTTGATTTCTTTCTGTCACAATCAGCAAATAACCTAAAAAGTCTATTTCTTATTATTTTTTCATTTTGCCATGCAAAAACGTAACTTATCTTTCAAAACAAAAACCTATTATTGTAATCATTTTAATTTCTAGCACTTTTTATTAATTCTAAACAACTTTATAGATGATAAGAGTAATGTTGAAAGAGAGGCTTATGTTACAGGAGTATGCTAAATTGTGTGAATGCGCTCGAGCATCTTCCTGGCACGGAGCAGTCTGTACTTGTTAGTGAAGAGAAAACTCAACAAGATTCATGTAAGTTAATATTATTTTAATTTTCAATAGATGTGTTTGCATTTCATATTGGTTAAAGTGATAATAACTGGAATAACTGTAATGCAAGACTGGCACGATTTGCATGGATGGTAGTAGTATTGTGTGTTGACTTGTTTAGATGCATTTCTAAAGGAAAATCAAAGTAAAAGACAGCACTATTATTGAAAATCTTAGATACACCTTTTTTAGTCTTTGTTTTCTTTTTGTTGTTGATGCTAAAATCCATTTTCGATGGAAGATTCTTTATAAAGGCAATTTTATTTACTGAAAATTGTTTGTAAAATGAAAATTAAAACTTCTCATAGAAAATGGATGTTTTTTGTACTTATACAGGGTGTTTATGTTTTATTTATCTATTTTAAATTAAATTTCATATAATGTAAGTAATTGAAAAGTTAAAAACTGTTTTTATGGAATACACCTTGTATAAACCTTGAGAGAGAAAAAAGGGGAAAAGTTTTATGTTTTGTTTGAGTATTAAGACAAAAGTTTTTTCCATTTAGTAAAAAGTAATGAAGAAATATTAAACTTTTAATAGATTATTTCAATTAGTTCCCAATCCATTTGAACAGCGACTGTTCAGAACTGCTTACAGTTACTATCCTCGAGGATATTGTCTCTACTCTACTATGCCAGGTATGAACAAGGAAAATTATATGTAACATAGTGGTCTACACAAGCGCACAACAATTTTACAAAACACTTCTTTGGGCTCAGATACCTTGTACTCATGCAGGTGATGATGGATACATCCAGCATTAGTCTTGATTGTTCCATATATGAGCATGAGTGCAAGTGTCCCTAAAACATTATTATTAAATTATGAAACAAGATTACTTTACAACAAATTCTGAGCCCATTTAATATGATTTGCAAGCAGTTCTCACCAAAAAAAAAATATGTACAAAGGCTTAATTTAAATACATCAAGAAGAGTATTACAAACACAACGGTAATACTTTAGTAAAAACAGTCAGATCTGTTTTATTTTTTCATTGTAAATACAAACATTTTTTTAATGCTTTTTACTTTGAAGATTAAAACAGTAATTTCTTACTGCATCTTTTGCTTTTTATGTATCGCATGTTGCACAAATAATTTTTGAATTAGTTTAAAGTGATTCTAATCGAAAATTAACGCACCACTTAAAAACCAGATGGCGCTATATTTTGTGGTTTAATAGCGAACAATAGTTCGAGCAGCGTTGTCAAAGTTAGCGGTAAATCTCCAGATCTGATGACTTTTTCTGACTATGATAAGAAACAGGATCCTTTTATCAAGTTCTCTTTGTTGTATTGTTCTCCAGGTAACCGAGCTATCATGTAAATACATAACCTGAAGTTGATCGTCCTTCCTGTAAGTTACGGGCAAAATCGGCAACTGAATTAGAAATGGTTCAAGTGCTATTTTTCAGTAACAAGTATAATCACAGGTACTAACTGGTAAATAGCTGTGATTGATGTGATTACAGGTTTCTATTACCGGCATCCCAAGATTTGCCATTTCTTAAACGAGGAGCGATACTAAAAATCTATCTTTAGAAAAGTATACAAAACAGCATGGTAAATATGAAAACTGTAGGGGAATTTTGAAATACGTGGTTCATTCAAATATAAACCGGAATTTTAGCCTTGACACTGACGATTGAGGAGGGCGTGGCTGGGGCTCTCGAGGTAATTGAGTAGCGGTGCCTGGAGAGGGAAGTCCCTCACTGTCTCCTTTTTTCAAGGCCTTTTCGGGCTTCTCGGGTCTGTCGGACCGTCAGACCTGTCGAGCTGTTGGAACTTCTCGAACCTTTCGGCTTTGTCGGGCTTCTCATGTCTGTCGGGCCTTTTGGAGTTCTGGGCCCTTCGAGCTTCTCGGGCCTGTCGGGCCTTTTCGATTTCTCGGCCCTTCGCGTTTTCGGACCTTTCGAACCTCTCGGGCCGTCAGGCCCGTCGAGCTGTTGAAGCTTGTCGGACCTTTTGGTTTTGTCGGGTTTGTTGGGCCTTTTGGACTTCTCGACCCTTTGGGCTTTTCGAGTCTGTCGGGTCGTTCGGATAGTTCGGTCTTGTCAGACCTGTCGAACTGTTGGAGCTCGTCGGACCTTTCGGCCTTGTCGGGCCCGCCAACGAAGGCGTTAAATCAAGTAAGATTTTTACTCGACTGAAAACACAGTTTGAAGACGCAACGCTTTCTAAGACACAGGTGCATGATTGGGCCAAATAATTTTGTAGTGACCGCGGCGCCGTAGAATCACTAATGACAACATTGCAGCTATCAATGGCCTTGTCCAAGCCTAACATGAAAATTTATGTTTATTCTTCTCTGTAGATGGCTGACTCTTTATTTTTATTTTGTGTGTTACTTGCTAGAAAGGCACTCTTCTTCGCGTTCTTCCTCCATTGTGATTGTTTTGACTAATGTATGGACAGCCAAGCCTGTCTAAAAGACTCTGACGAGCCAAGTCCACTATTTTTTATATATGTTGGTTCCCGTCTTTTGCTCATAAATCGAATTTAGTTTATCCAGAATTTTTTTCCTAGGTCTCACGGTTTCCCACCAGCAGTTCTATGGCCAACGTAAGAATGTACATCGTGTAAGGCGTTATTTCTATTTCATTTCTGAATTTGCTGATCTGTACCAGGCTTCCTCCGACGTCGCTCATCCTGGAGCTAACTTCTTCATCAAGGTAGTGCTCCTACTGGTAATTTCCCGCCTCTTTATGCTGTGAGCAAAGGATAGCTACTGAATCGAACCGTTTCTTTCTTTAGGGATACTCTGAAACTTATTTCAACATTCGCCACCTGGGCCCATAACCTATTAGAGGGTATGAGATTGAGAGAAATAAGCAGGATTACACGCTGTCTTCAGCGAGGAAAGTGCTTTTTAAAGTGATGCCTTTGCGTTTATGGAAATTGACATTTGCTGTCGATCGTTCAGCAGCCTTCCACCGACAGCGTTCTCAATTACTGCTTTTGATGTTGAAGGAAGTTCATTTCAAGAAACTTTGCCCAACGGCTTTACAATATAAACGACACATTACTCAACTTAATAAGCCTATGTTACCAACTTATGTTTTACAAATTCCCTAGTGTCCTCACATTAATCCGTACACCTCAACGCACAAATAATAATTTTTAATTTATTGAAAATAGATAATTATAAACTTTCGTAAAACTTGATTTTGGTAGATCATAAATTACTGATTCAGAAAGAAATATTTCAGATGATAGTAACCACGGCGTGTAGTAACTCAATACTTACACAGATAGATACCAATAGTCAAACTCGAAATTCGAATGACATGACACTCATGAGCTTTGAGCGTGAGGCATGATATGCCAGCGTGGAACAGCTGATAGCTGTAATGGTTCAGTTGTTGCGAGCTAAGTGGAAAGGGTTTTGTTCACATAGTGAACTTAATAATAAAATCTCGTTGATTTTAATCTTAAAATAATCAAATTTGTTTTTTTCTCGTTAAAACTCAAAACTTCCTCACACATCGGCAACACTGTTAATAACCCGTGCACACCGTTTTTTTTAGCTTTTTTTAATTCTTACCTGAACAATATGAGTTGTAGAAAGTAGAGCCCAGCACGGGCTGAAATTTCCAAGGCCGGCCGACTGGGAAAATACTTGATACGGCCCGAAAAACCCCGGTGACTTCTTGATCGGTGCGACAAGCCCGGGAGGCCCAAACAGTCCAAGAGGCTTGACAGAGACGCCCGACGACTCCAGAAGTTCGATCAGCCCGACAGACCCGAAACGGCCGAGAAGTTCCAATGGCTCGCGATGCCCGACAGGACCGATAGATTTAGACGGTCCAAAGAGCCAAGAAGTCTTAAAGGCTCGACGGCTCGACAGATCCGAACGGTTCAACAGGCCCGAGAAGCCCGAAGGGTCAAGAAAAGGTTCAAAAGGCCTGACAGAACCGATAGATTCAGACGGTTCGAAGGGCCGAGAAGTTCCAAAGGTGCGACAGCCCGAGAGGTCCGAATAACCTGATGGAGAATCCCGATGGGCCAAGAAGCCCAAAAGGCCCGACAGCTCCGAAAGCTCCGAACAGCCCGACAGACCCGAAGGGCCGAGAAGTTCAAAAGGCTTGACAGCCCAAAAGGTCCGAATGCCCGGCAGAGAAGCCCGAAAGGCTCGAACATCCCGATAGAACCGAGAAGCCCGAAGGGCCGAAATGTCCAAAATATCCAACAAGTCCAAACGTAGGGCCCGACAAAATCGAACGGCCCGAGAGGTCCAATTGTTCGGACGTAGGCCCAATAAATTTTTAAACTGACGCTTTGCCCGACCTGAACCCGATCTCCGCCCCCGGCCGCGTAAAGGTCCAACTAGAAAACCCGACTCGTACAAACTTCTAGTAAACTTCTTGTTATGGTAGAGGCCCAAACGGTTCTACAGAGAAGCCCAAAGGGTCAAGAAGTCCAAAAAGCCTGACGGTTCAAGAGCTCCGAACAGCCCGACAGTCCCGAGGCGCTCGAAGGACCGAGAAATCCGAATGGCTTGACAGAGAAGTCCAAAAGGCCCGATGGTTCGAACGGTCCGACAGTCCCGAGGGCCCCAAATAGCCCAACAGATTAGAGAAACCTGAAGGGCCGAGAAGTTCTAAAGGCTCGACAGCCCGAGAGGTCCGAATGACCCGACAGAGAAGTCCTTAGAGCCGAGAAGCCCAAAAGGTTCGAACAGCTCGACAGACCCGAGAAGCCTGAAGGGCCGAGAAGTTCAAAATGCCGGTCCGTATGCCCGACAAGCTCCAACGGCCCTATTAATCGGATTTTTAAATCGAGGCCCTGCTCGACCCGAATCCGATCGACTAGAAAACCCGGCCCGTGCAGGCCTCTAGTAGACAGTCGTCTTTATAAATTTCTTATTATGGGAGATGCCCGAATGGTCCGACAAAGAAGTCAAAGGGGCCTGACGGCTCGAGGTACCCGAGCGCAGTAGTCTAAAAGGCCCGACAACGCCGAGAGATTCAGACGACCCGAAGGGCCTAAGAGATCGAACGGCCGGCCCGACAAGCCAGAGAGGTCCGAATGGCTCGACAGAGAAACCCGAAGAGCCGAGAAGACCAAACGACTCGAACGGTCTAAAAGGCCCGATATAGCGTATTGTCCGGCAGATCCGAGAGATTCAGAGTCTAAAAGGCCCGACGGGCTTGACAGTCTGAACGGTCCGATAGGCTCGAGCGGTCTGAACAGCAAGACAGATCCGGGAAGTCCGAAAAGCCGAGAAGTCCCAAAGGCTCGACAGAAAATTCCGAAGGGTCGAGAAGTCGAAAAGGCCTGATGCGCGAGAGGCCCGAATGGTCCAATAGGCTCGACCGGACCGAGAGATTTAGGTGGCCCGAAGTGCCGAGAAGTCCAAAAGGCTCGAAAGGCCTCACGGCCCGAGAAGTCTGAATGGTCCGACAGAGAAGCTCGTCCAAAAAAACCCGACGGCCCGAACGGTCCAAAAGACTCCACAAGACCGAGAGATTCAGACGGCCCGAATGGCTGAGAAGTCTAAAAGGCCCGACAGGCTCGACGGCCCGAGAGACTCGAACGGTCCAACAAGCCAGAGAGGTCCGAATGGCCCGAGAGAGAAGTCCGAAGGGGCGAGAAGCCCAAAAGGCCCGAGAGGCCCGAATGGTCCAAGAGGCTCGACTGGGCCGAGAGATTTAGGCAGCCCGAATTACCGAGAAGTCCAAAAAAACCTGACGGCTCGAACGGTCCAAAAGACTCCACAAGACCGAGAGATTCAGACGGCCCGAATGGCTGAGAAGTCTAAAAGGCCCGACCGGCTCGACGGCCCAAGAGGCTCGAGCGGTCCGACAGGCCTAAGAGGTCGGAGCAGCTCAACGGACCTAAGAAGCCCCACAGACTCCAACGGTAGGCCAGGTCCGACAAGATCGAACGATCTGAGAGGCCCGATGGATCGGACCCTACAAGAAAACCCGCCCCGTGCAGGCCTCTAGCAGATAGTTACCTTTGTAAATTTCTTATTAAGATAAATCATTCCCTTAAAGCCGAAATCTGTAAAAACAACAATCTTTTATAGCAGTTAGCGGTTTTATGGTGTCTTCCTCACCCTAGATGTCACATGTAAGTGATCATTTTGGTTTTTTTTTTAATAAAAACAAAACACTAATAAAGCAAAAAAAAAAATGAAAACATGACTAGATCACTAAAATCATACTTTGACATAGTAACAGTAGTCTTCAAAAAAGTAAAATCAGCGGATTAAAAGAAATTAATAAGTGGTGCATTAATTTTTTGAACAATGTACCTAGTTAGAAAATATTCTTGCAAGTATACATAATATATTAGTATTAATAGTCATTAAAATAATTTTCACAGTAGACTTCTTATAATTCAAGCATCTGCATGCTAGTAGAGTACATGCATTTTGTGATTGTATCTGATGTTATAGTATAGTATTTCTGGTATTTTAACAAATCAGAAAACAGAAAGACATAATGTTGTTATTATTTGTTATGTGTCTTGATATCTACTTAGTTTTAATCAAAAAAACATGTTTTCTACTGTCTTCTTCTGCTACTTTTTGATCCATTTTAGTGATTCTCACAGCTTATACTTTAACGAAATAAATGAAAGATTCTGTGTTAGAAACACACTAATAAGGATAATAATATTTTATAAGGGATCTGGCTGAAGGATCAGCAAAAATGTGTTTATCACAAATATCTGCTATTCCAGCCTATTCTTTCTCTAATAAGCTCGTGTTGTTTTATTCTATTTTCTTTTGACATTGACAGCTAACTTCTTAACCTCACTTTCTTTCACATTGACAACTGATTTTGTAACCTCACTTTGACTTTGACAACTTAATAAATTGACAGATTACTATAATAAATAAAATTATCATTCTAACATTCGAACTAGATGTGATCATTTTCATTTGCTTTTCAATTTATGAAGCTTCAGTGTTTACATCCCAAGAACCATCTAAATTCTTGAAAATTGAAATAATAAAAATATTGTGAGACTTTGTCTAAAATTCTATATCACATCAAACTGTAATTTAAATTGCAAATGGGGCAGCTTGCTCAAGTTGTATCTTTCAACTGGTGATAGCAAAGCTATTTATTAATTAAACATTCTTTTTTGTCATCCATCTTAAAGATGGTATGATTAAATTTACTCTATACTTCTTAAATATCCGAGAAAATCTTAGATGCAGTTTCCACAATGAAGCGTTTTTAACTTTCTTCTTGGTTATCTGTTTCAGAGGTTTCCAAACATAACTATTTATGCTTATACATCTTCACTTTTTGAACAACTAGCTAGTGAAACACCTACACACGTTTTGTTATGCAAAAAAGAAAAAGTTGAAAGTTAAATAATGTTTTTCTTTTTGTAATGTTTAGCTGGCTCCGAACATTCCTCACGAGGAAGGGACTCAGGTGAACGACCACCGCCGCCACTGCCGCCGCCACGTTTTCCAAATAGTGCCGTTTGACAATGGGAAAGTCTTAACATCGCCATATTCAGCCTGCTGCCCCTTCCTGCACCGCTGTTGGCTCTTGAGGAACAGTTGGTAGAGTTGATATCGCAAAGGAGTAAAGCCTGCGCCAACTATCTCCATCAGAGCTTCAAGCGCCCTCGTCGGAACTGACACTGCCTAGTGACTGTGCGTGACTTTCAGACACTACTTCCAAAAGGTTCCCATGGCCTTAATCTGCTCATTAAAACTAAAACGCCCTTTTTTGCCCCACGCCCCTGTTGAAGAGGCAGCCGACCGGCTTAGTTTTAGTGTCGGCTTCTAGCTCTTTATAATAATAATAATAATAATAAATAATAATATTCTTTTCGCTAAGGTGGCCCGAAGATAGCCTACCTCTTAAAAATAAAAACCTACTCGATTATTTCTTAATAATAATAATAATAATAATAAGAATAAATAATAATAATAATAATAAACAAAACAAAAACTCTTTAAGTGCGGAAACCCGAGCGAGTCGTTAATAAATTATAATAGGTTATTACACGAACCTTCTTAAATGAATACCTATTTGCGAATTGCTCACGTGTTTCTTCTTGCATTTCACATTTGCGTTGGTGATTGAAATGTGCTTATGAATGACTTTAAATAAAATTTTCATCTTGGCATGCACCTACAAGTTTCTGTCTGGCTACATAGATTTTATATAGTAGAATGTTTATCGTTTATATGCATATATACATACATATATCTAACATATATCTATGTTTTACATGTTTAGTAGTGAATTTTACATTTGCTGTTATTATTTCAAAAGAAAAAAACAAACTCAATCGATTTTATTTGGAAAAAAACTTAACACAGTTATATTAATAGGAAAAAAAAAACAGAAAACTCAATATTATTTATTCTTGTCACATAGTTTTTAACGGAATCACTCATATTAATATTTAATATAATTTGATTTCACTTGAGATAAATTAAAATGCTAAAAAAAGTAAATGTATGCTAGGAGTTACTCTGACCAGACAAAAAAAAGGCATAGCCAGAAAATATATTCTAAATTTTTATATTTATTTAATAGAGATAAATTTAAATAAAAAAAAAAATTGTAGGTGTATATAGAGCATCTTTAACTAAGCGTTATATTAAAGAGTAGATTCATTTATTGACATAATTATAATAATGGGTGTTTGTTACTTATACCAAAGCACTCACTCGAATTGCACCTTTGAACAAAAACAAAGAAGAAATGAGCCGTTTTTCGAATATTTCTACAGGATTCTAGGCTTATTTTGTTTTGGTTTTTTTTAATCGGTTATTTTTGTTGTTTACTTGAAAATAAATCATGAGCTATGAAAATTGAAAGAAAAAATTTCTATTTCTTATTTAAAACACTCTGTATAATTTTCAAAATTGGTAAAAAATTCTAAACATTTAAAAAAAATTGCGTTGCGCCATCTACCTTGAAATGTATTAATTAAAACGTGATTCTGACATTGACATTTAGAATTTTTGTGGTTAGAATTTATAAAAGTTCTGATTTACGAATATCTGGTATCATTACAGCTAGTATCAGGCTCAAATTACCAAAACCATTTTATAATATTCAAGTTACATTGATAAGAATCTTGAGAATTGTGAACTGAAGTGGCATGTAATTAAATTTGAGAAATCTAACCTAAAATGAGATGGTGTCCAGTGATTTATACAGAGTGTCTTATTATAGTTAGAAATGGCTAATTTTAAAAACAGTAGGAAGTTTCTTTATTATTATTATGTATCACATTTCCCTCAGTATCTTGTTTTAATTGCATTGCAATACCTAGCACGTCCGGATAGCATGAATAATGTAGTTTTGTTTCATTTCAGTTGATTTCTAAATATCAAAAACTTTACACCAAAGAGTGTATCTTAATTTGCTGCCAAAAAAAAAATTTAAACAACATTGATGATGTATATGCCTACAGGACCATAAACAACTCTTCCAATAACCACAACGATCATGAAATCTTTTACACACAAACCAAATCAAGATCTTCATCACTTCCAAGTGCATTAGTATCTACAAAATATAGGTAAGAATTTCTTTATAACAAACAACCATCTTGAGTTGTTTTTGGATCTTAAAGGCAAAATTTATTTTAGTTTACCATCTACATTTATCTAATGGCCTATTTAAAGAATTTTAATTGCTGTACGATTCTCATTTCTCATGATGCTATTGAAATTGATAGAACATACACATAATAATTATAAGGAGCGTAAAAATATAATTAAAAGATTCAAAAAGCGGCTTAATGGATATAGCAGTTTCTATGTCTGTCATGTATGTAATTATAACGCGGTATATTCAATACGTTCACTGCCACTCCGGGTTATTATGTGAACAGACATGGAAGAAACGCAGATTCATTATTATTATTATTAGTATATGTGCGTTTTGTATTAAAAAACAAAAAAAAAAAGTGAATATTAATTAATTAATTAACAAAAATTACATCCTGCTCCTACTACAATATGTTACTTTAGAAACAAGTGTTTCTGTTTCAATTTAGAAAAAAAAATTCCACAATACTGCGCAGTATTTTAAAGTAACTGTGTAGTAGGCGGAGTGAACGATTGAATTCTGTAATTTAAGTTTGTTTTAAATAAAAAACAATTCGTGGACATGACCAGGTGCTCAATTTTAATTAATGCGGCTGTTCATATGATTATAAATATTGCATTTTTGTAAAGTGACGGGTGCAATATACTATGATATAAATCAGTTTTTTCTTACAGTTTTGCTTATAGATATTGTAGGAATGATCACAAATCTCAACCTGATAATTTAATTTTTATCAAAATTATCTGAATGGTCTAACTTGTTTAAATTCTTGATGGGTGAATGGACAATTTTTCATAAATAATTGTGAGGTTATATGATACTACAGCTGCTGATTTGCAAATAATACATTTTGATTCAAAAAGTAATCAGTATTTAAACATAATTAAAATAAAGATTAAATCGAAAAATGGTTTCCACAGAATAAATTAATTCTAACCGTTAATTCCATTATTTGACAGATCTCAGTGATATCAACCAATGGGAGAAGAGTTAGGACATGGTGATCCATTCTGATTGGTTGGAACCAGAAATCATAGAATACTGGTTTTTTTTCTTGTTGTTAATTTCAATTATGAATTACTTGTCATGTTGACATTTAATTGTTTGAAATTTCTAGGTTATGTTTGATAGTTTTTTAAAAATGAATTCACCGCCAAGAGCGAACATCTTCGAGTCATCTCGATAATGGTCGTATACGATCGTTGACATTTATAGGTTAGAAATTATAATATTTACGCATTTCGAGATTTAACAAAAATGATTACTTTTCAAAAATTTCTTAAAATTCTAAAAATTGTTACTACTGAAATGTTCAAAATTTGATGTAATCTAACGGTTTTTTTTGTAAATTTAGTAAATCTGCATTTGAATTTGTCCATTGAAGACAAATGCTACAAAAATCAAGTGGTTCCGATTTCTGGTTCCACATGTCCCAACTTTTATAACTAATATACAGGGGAGATTTATCAACCAAGAGATTGCGATAAATTTCAGTTGTAACCAACGTTGCCAGAATTGGCTATGAATCTCCAAATCTGAAGATTTATAACACTTAATCACAGATTATGTAATCTGTGACTTAATGATTGTTTCTAGCGATATGTTTTTACTGTTGTGGCAACAGCATGATCGTTTTCCAACCATGTTTTTAAATTTCCAGTAGAGGTCGTGACGATCGTGTTTTTATCTGCCAAGGTTATAATAGAAGGAAGGTTTTTCCTATGGAGGAATAAGGTTATTCTTATCTCTCCTCAAGGCATTTTCATATAATTGGTTCTAAACTTAGGACGAGTCCGTCATATATGCGGCTGTATCCTTGAACTTTCAATGAAAATGCCTCTAGCACTAAGAAGCAGCTGCATTCGTTTCCAATTTTATAGTTTTAAGACTTGTAACTAGGCCGTCCCGGTTTGGTTGAGTACCAAGCGCGCTAAAGTACTCATCTTCTTTCTAACCTACCTGGGGAAATCATTGGTGTGACTCCCAGCACACTTTGCTTTCTAAGAAGACCTATATCTAGAAACCGAAATAATTTCCTGTGATTTGTAAAAACAGCCATTTACCCATTGAAATTTGTAAAATGTAAAATCACCTAATGAAATATACGGTCAAACAAACCAGAATCTCGCTGATGTCTTGCATGTGTCACTTCTTTACCAAACCATTGTGATGTCACTAAACAAGGTTAATAACCTTAAGTTTGACTTTTACATAAATAGCTGTATTTTTTCATCTTGAAACTAATTCACTCAGATATATCTGAACTTTCTCATTTTTTCCAAAGTTTCATTCCCACCCAACAACCAAGAAAGTTAACCTTGTTTGAAGATACAGTGTTCTTTCACTAAACTACCTTGAAGTGAGAATCCCAGGCACACAGTTCACATTTAACAGAACAAATTGGAATTACCGTATCTCACACAATTATCAAAAATTAAATTATCAGGCAATTTAAAAACGCATCATCATTCATACAACAAATTATTAATATATTAAAGAAAAAAAAAAGACGGTGGCTGTTTACGAATATAAATTTTGACAGTAAGACAAGCCCCAATGGATGTGACATCAGAAGAAAGTGGAAATTCCCTCCCAGAGACAGCATAGTGGACTGTGCATAATATACGTGAACCTTTTAATAAAAACGAAACAAAAGGAATCAAATAATTTACAGTTATTATTAATAAGTGGTACAGCCAAAAATTCTTAATTGTTACGTTCATGTTTGTTATTTCTTAACAAATTGCAAAGTTATTTTAAAAAGAAATTTATTATTACTACTACATTAAGTATATATATGTACTTATAAGCAAATTTGCGGTACCACTTTTCCCCAAAGCTATTGTATTAGTGCGGTTAGTTGCAAAAATAGTTAAAATTTATGCACTAATCATATCGATAATGATGTAAAGAGAAAAAGAAAAAAAACCATTTTTAATGTATATGCACTGCCAGTGTAAATAAATACTTCATTAATAAGGTTATTGAAACTTTATAAGCAAAAAAAAAGATAACAAAGCCAAAAGAATTGTACAGATTTTCGTAAGATCTATTTTTCTTGGTATTATGCATGTAAAATAGATTTTTAGGTTGTTATTATAATATTCAGTAGAATGTGTATTTTTATTTTTAATGTCGATAAAGAAATGGATAAAGACAAGGTGAAGTTTTTAATAATTCTTTTCAAATTGTTAATTCTAATAAGATTTTAATGGAAGGGTGTAAATAATAGTAATTTTTTATTGTTAGATTGGCAGCTAACCTAATCATGACAGTAAGTTAACCTTTAAAAATTCAACTGTCACTTTGACAGTAAGATTTAACAATTTTTAAAAACAGTTACAATTATTTACACTCACCATAACAATTTTGTTATTTGAAATATATGCAATAAAAAAAGGAAATAAATATACAATAGGTTATATAATCTTGATAATAATAAATATAATGGTATGTATAATCATTTCAGAGTTACAATATTCTATATTCTGTTTTTCTTTAAATACTCCATAAGACAATATGCTTCTGCATGGGACGATTATAATGTAAAATGTATTGTATATTTATTTCCTTATTGGTTTGGTTATTATAATGGTATATGTATTATTACTGTAGCACTCGAAGAGTATTCATTCTAAATCATTCTTCATTTTGATATCTTATACAGTATAATGTTGTCCACGTTACGAGATATTTATTATTATAGTCTCGTTTTTACTTGTAATCTGTTAAATCTTATGTTCTTCATATACACACATACACACACAAAATAATCTTATGAAAATCTGGTGGTGTCACATCTTCTAAAACCAACCGAAGAAAAAAAAAGAAACAGCTATTATTGTTATTAATTTCTTTATAGAAAAAAAAATTATAATTGATGATAATACTTGTGTATTAATTTAATGTAGAACATATCCATTTGGGATATAAGAAACATTTTTGCACTATATTAAATATATTCTATATATTTTTAAAAACTTGAATATGGCATTGCAACAATTTTACGTTTTTTAAATTTCATTTTTGAAATCCGTATTCAAATTTTTAAATATTTCGTAAATTCTCCTTATTAGAAGATATCCTATTTGCGTTTTCAGAATTGAATGGCATTATTCTAAAAAACATCACTAAATTTTCATACTTGTACAAGCTGTTTAAGATAATACAGTTCTGTGGGGATGCTAACACATATCTGGAAATAAGTCTTGTATCTTATTTTAATTCAAAAAATCTAATGATACGAATAAACATAACCTATTTAGACAAATCTAGAAATTGCAAATTTTTAAACAAATAAATAAAAAATTACAAATGATGACAGTTTCAAATTACACTTTTTTATTTGAGGTTATGACAGTTGTGATTGACAGTCAATGTAGGGAACACTAGAAAAGTAATACCCTAGAAATATTATTAAGAATTTGAACAGCAATGTACGTTGGGTTGCCTAAGATTACAGAACTGTTGTTATTTTAAGCAGCATAAAATATGAAAACTTTTATGGATAATTTTATGTGATAACAAACTAATTTGTTAGTTACTGTACTAAGATATTTATTAACACGTTGATTATTTTAACATAGACTATTTACATAATGTACTCAAAACCTGATTAGTTTTAGAAACTCAGTCAGTAAAATACGAGTAGTTTTCTTCGCATAGATTAATTAATTATTAAAATGGTAATGATTATTAGAATTTATTATTATCACTATCATTATTATATTATTAACTGCTATTTTTTGATTTTGAGTTTTATACCATTTTAATTTTTAAGTTTTATAACTATAATAAACAAAAAAAAAAAGTATATCGAAGTATAGCAGGAGTAAAGATAGCGCCAATTGAGATGTTCCTGTTAGTACTGAAGTTTAAGATATAATATTGCCCCTGTTTGGTGTTCTCGATAACAATATATTGAAATAAAAAAATATGAGTCCAGTCGGATGAAATTTCAAAAAGACGGTTATAATAGACATTTGAAAACCAGACGAAATACAAAGCGCTATACTACTAACTGCCCTTGTTATCACAGTATAAGTATTGTATGTCCATACTTTTAGTCAATTAGATGACAAATATAATTTTGGCGCTATATTTTTGCGAATATATTTTTCGCACATTCAATATTGTTGGCCTAAGTAATAAATAAACATAAGTGCTAACAGAACATTGTTTCAAAACTTGGAGCAAGATGATTCTAAATGTAAATATTGTTATATATAATATAAAAATAATAATAATAATCATAATATTATTTAAAGAAAAAAAAACCAATTGAAATCAGTTCAGTACTAATTTAATACTCTTTTTTAATGATGTATGTATGTTTGATAGATCTAGAGGAATGTTTTTGAGTAAAATTGTATATATATTTTTGAAATTATTCAAAATTCTACTGAGAGTACGGATTACGTTCCTCTCTAAAAAAGTGTTTTTGGTATTTACGCTAAATCGAAAACTGCTATTTTGTATTAGTTTAATAATTTCGGAAACGTGAATTTCGTATTTTAGATGAATGATATGAATGAATTAGTGTGGGCGCATATAAATCGAACTAGAATAGTGTTAACAAAAATTATGGAAATTACGAAACATGTAAAGTTTCCTGAATGCAATAAAATTCTATCTCTATATAACGACTTCTTTTTCATATTAACCATTGTAATAACCTTGATAAGAGTCAAATTTCTTGTTTTTTTCTCTCTATTTTTAGTTTGTTTTTGTTTTGTTTCAGACAAGCGATTTCCAATCACAAAACTAAGATCACAAAGATCCTGATTATGAAAAGATAATCTTGAGCCAATTATAATTCTGTCTAGTTTGAAAGTAAGTATTTTAAAAATAACTCAAAACGCTCGAAATTTTCTTTATTATTAAAAAATAAGAGGCCTACAAGTAGGACTAAATCATTTTGCTAAATCCGGTCTTGCTATAAGATGGAGCCACTTCTTTATATGTACATATTCGTACATATAAATGTCATTAACTAATTACATACACACAACTAAACTAGAGCTTTTTAAAACTAAATTCATAACAAAAATAAACTGCACATAATTAATTAAACTAACAATAAGAATAAAACTACGATTACTCCTTTTCATAAATAACATAAAGCGCTTTAAACTTATATTTCAAACCTCTTACCATTGGATAACAACAAATATTTTGTTGTTTTCTTGAATTGCAATTTAGGGCCTTAACTCGATTGTCTAAAAATCCGAAAAACCTCCATTATATTCTCAAATGTATTTTCTATGTGCCACCTAAATTTTAGAATGGAATTCTGATTAGAACTGTGTCGTAAGAATATTTAAGTACCACCCTATGAGTGTGCAGAGAGGCGGACCGAAAAAAAACCCGGTAACTTCTTGATCGACCCGATATGCCCAAGAGGCCTAAACGGTCCGACAGAAAAGCTCGATGGGTTGAGAAGTTCAATAGACCCGAAAAATCGAAATGGTCCAATAGACCAGAGAAGTCCAAAAGAACCAACAGGCCGGAACGGCCCAAACAGCCCGATAGATCTGATAAGCCCGAAGGGCCGAAGAATCCAAAACGTCCGACAGACCCAAACGGTCCAAAAGGCCTGACAGACCCGAGAGGTCTGACATGCCCAAGAGATCATACAGCCCGATAGACCCGAAGGGCCGAGAAGTCCAACAGGCCGGAACGGCCCGACAGACCCGAGAAGCCCGAAGGGCCGAAAAGTTCAGAACCCGACAGACCCGAACGCCTTGACAAACACTTATGGCCCGATAGAGCCGAGAGGTCTGACATGCCCAAGAGATCAAACGGCCCGACAAACCCGAAGGGCCTCGAAGTAGAGGTCGAACAGGTTCGGGAACGGCTCGATTGACCAGACGTAGGCCTGAAAAGCTAGATAAATTATTAAATTCAGGCCCAGCCCGATCCAGTTCGTGCAGGCCTCTAACTTACAGACCATGTCGTTAAATATCTGAATATTGTGGGAAGACGCTAAAAATTCTGCAAAAAAAACTCAGGAAATTGACTCGAAGCACTTCTAGACACTAAATAACCAACAGATTATTAGTTCGAAATTATAAGTTTTATAATGCCGTTTGAGACGTAGGAGAATCTTAAAATCTCTGATGACTTACAGTAGAATCCGTAGATCCGAGAAGTCTGAAAGGCCCGAGAGGTCTGAATGGTACGACAGATCGAAGAAGCCCGAAGGGCCGAGAAGTCGAAAAGGTTCAACAGGCCCGACAGGGCCAAAAGATCCGAATGACCAGATAAGCTTGAAGGGCAGAGAAGTCGAAAAGGTCAAACAGGCTGGCGGCCCGAAGGGTCGAGAAGTTCTTGAAACCCAACAGGTCTGACAGAACCCTGAGATCCAAACAGCTCCATAGATCCGAGAAGTCCGAAAGGTCTGAATGGTACGACGGATCGGAGAAGCCCGAAGGACTGAGAAATCCAAGAAGCCCGGCAGGGCCAAACGGTCTAAAAGTTCCGAACGGTCGGAGAGACCATTACGACCTGTCAGGCACAAGAGATCCATTCGAAACACAGAAGAATCTTTAGCTAATCCGTGGCGCTACGTTGATTGTATAAAAATTAGTTTAGAATCTGGAAAATTAAGTTGCAAATCGAAATTAGGAAACTACAGATGGTAATGTCATCAAATGTCTGAATATTCTGGGAAAAACGTTGGAGATTCTGTAAGAAACGCTGCAAACTGACTTTAGACACTCGTAAACAGATTATTAGTTTGTAATTAACAAGAGACGCAGAAGAATCTTGAAATCTCTGGTGACTCACAGTAAAGCCCTGTACAGACCGAAATTTCCAGGCGGTAAACTTGACGTGGTTTGAAGAAAACCCGATACCTCCTTGATCGGCCTGACAGCTCACAAAGAAGTCCGAAGGGTTGAGAAATCTAAAAGGTCCGACAGACCTATATGACCTGACAGGCCCGAGAGATCCAAATGGCCTTGTAGACCCGAGAAGTCCGAAAGGCCCAAGAGGTCCGAATGGTACGACAGATCGGAGAAGCCCGAAGGGCCAAACGGCTCCGATTGACCGGACAAATGTTCGAATTGTCGTCCGTTAGCAGGCAGGTGGTTGCTCATAGTGGTACTGTAATTATGACAGATTCTAAATGACAGCGGTGATGATTTCTCAAATAAATAATTTCAAATACGAGTCGGCTCAGTCATCTCTCTCTCTCTCTCCCCCCCCCCCCCCCGAGTATTTAAAAAAAATCGGTAGATATCCCGACATATCGGGAGGATTGGCAACACTGCTATCCATTAATATTACTATTAGGTCATTTTTATTTGCAACCCTACCTTGGTATAAGTTGGTATCTTTAGCAATTTACTTCATTACGTTTTGGTCTGGTATTGTCGAACTTTTTAAAGAAAACACAGATGTCTTTTGTATAAATAATTATAAACCATATTATGAGTTATTCTCTTACAGTTATAACATAGAAGTAAAACGTAAATAAAATTATTATAGTTAAAATCTAAAATGGAAATAATTTATTTTATATCACATAAAAGTGCTACTCCACGTAACGTCCAGTGAGAAGGAGGTTTAATCGTTTGCAACCACAATGGCGTAATGAAATTCAAATCTGTTCTTCTTGGCTTCTTATATACAGGACACTGGAAATCTAGTAGTTATAATTTGGTTTCGAAATAATACCAAAAGACCTACCTGATACAATGCAGGATTTTTAGGAGCTGTAGAATTTATGGCAAAAACATGCACTACAGGTATTAACGTGTACAACACTTTATTGATGGCTTCTCCCAAACGACCATTTTTTCTGTCCCATCCTGCTCCATCCAGGTACAAACCATACACGTAAACACCTTCCTATAATTAAACAGCTATCGTATTTTAGTGAATTAATCAAATTCCTTTGTGTACTTACAGGTGGGGCACCTTTAATTTCTTCTCTCATATGTTTTGTAACGTTATTGTGCAAAACCACTTGATCTAAAGCCCAGCCTTTGTGAGCTCTAGTGACTTCTTGCCTCATTGCGGTTAAGAAACCTTGTGGATTAAAGAAACCAGTCATCCAGAATGCTGATGGCCTACCATGAAAACACCAATTACGAAACTGTGCGTTCCTTTCAAGCAATTCCGTAAACCAAAAGCCCAAAGTGCTGGAAAGCCACGAGCCTCTTCTCCAAACCTCCGGCACCATAGCATCATAAATGTTATCAAGAGCGTCTCTTAAAGCCTTCGATAATTCTTGCATTTATTTAGAATAATCTATTTTTTGAATAACAAACCTCATTCATTATTATGGTACCTTCGATGGCTAACAGCAAATCTCTCAAAGTTACCCTGACTAACTTAATGACCTTCTGCATGCGATCGATTTCTTGCCTTAAAAATATATTGAGCGGATTCAAAATCCCCATTGCTTTCAGTCTGGAATTTCTTGTAGTACATTAAGAAAAAATGTTTTTCACACAACTTACCTTTCTTTAACCTCATATGGATCATAATCTGGTGGTAATTTGGACATCATTTCAAGTGTTTGTCTTGTAACGGCACTCTCTCGCGTTTCACCACCTGCAGCTCCCGATTCTTTTGGTTGAATCGACAGAATTGTGTACAGCATTGTTGTTGTCGTATTAGTTTGATACCTTTGAAAATGAAAAGTAGCTTGCAGCTATTTACCTTGTTTCATATTTACGTTATGTCAGCATTAGGATGCAATCCATAAACTTGCGGAGGATCAATCGGGCCCATCGCTTCGATCGCAGTGAAATATTCCGAAAGATTCTTAAATCTTAAGATTTTATAACCGCGATAAAAGTGGAAATCCTCATGGAACATATTGTCGCTGAACCAGACCAGAGCGAAGGTGTTCAGTAAGATTTTATCGTAGTCATCCGTAACTCTTCCACCGTATTGTACTTCACCCAGCATGTATCTAGAATTTCCGAGAACTAAAAGGCATTCTTAGAAAATCTAGACCTGACGGTACCTGATGGTGCTCCAGCTAGGGCCTTTAACAGGATCGATGTCATCCAGATGGTTTTGCACAAACATGCAACTAGCTAACCAATCCGCTGAATTGAACTCGTACGGGATATTCCAACCCAAAGGGCCAAACTTGCGGCGTTCTTGAACGACCGTATGCAGAAAAGAAATTGCGTATATTAACGGTAGATATTGAGGCTGATCGTTATAATCTAACATGTCTTGATTGATAGAAGTGTAAGTCCTTAATAAACCAGCACGAACACCTGTGTATATAATAAGAAAATAATTTTTTTGGAAACACTTAGTTGTTTCAAATACCCGACGGAGGTTCATTAGTAAATTTAATGCTGATCTGGAGTAGACTTATAGGAAAATTCGGATGGACTTCTGTGGTCATCCACAATCTGAAATCTGGATGGACAGGGGTATTATTTCTCTCGTAATCAAGAAATATCAGTAACACTTCCATCATGTATTCCAAGCCCAGATGGCAATTTTGCAAAAGGGCCCAAAAACCCTAAACACGTTCGAGAATTAAAAATTACAAAACAATAATAAAAATACTAAATTACATCAGTCATAGCTTGAGCCAAAAGTTTTCTAGCGTGAACTTCCTGCCCTTGCCCCATAGACATGCATTTACACACGAGTTCTAGTCGTTTTGCGAGTTGTTCCACATAAGGCGTGGGATCAGCACCAGTCGTAAGAAAACACACCAAAGGCGTCAAGGGTCTACTTTCAAGATGCATAGCTTCCATATTTAAAATCACAGGCTCGGCAAAACGTTGCCCCAATGACGATGCGATATATCTACGGCTCTGAGTTAAAGTGCGATCGGTACACCAAGCTCTAATAAAGAAAGATGAATATATTATGATTCCCGCGGCAGTTTTTTTTTGCGATTCCCACCTGATTAACAACAGTTTTCTAAAAGTATCAAGGTTGTTATATCCATCTGGTATTGGGGACTCTTCAGGGGCATCTTTATCAAACCATTGCTTCCACGACCTTTCATTGTTTTCAACCTATCAATTGGAAATATCAAATTTTTAAGTCAACTAGCTAATATGCTAATATACCTGAGGTAGAATATATTGAAAATGTCTCAGCTTGGATAGTTCAACAAGATTAAGCCAAGTCATATCGGTGATCCACTTTGCAGGCTTTTCAGGACAAGCGTTTAAATCTAAAGCAGCGCCACCTTTAATGAAGTACTGAAATTCCTCGTGCGTTACGAATTCTCGATTCATATCAATCTTCAGTGTCAGTAATAACACGAACATGTACTTATCGACCTCGTATAATCCGCGCGACTTGTATCTGAATATCTCGTACGTCATGTAATCTATTATGAATTGAATCCGACTGAAATCTCAATAAATATATCGTCTTTTTCGATTTGATACAGCTTACCGTTGGGTAATCGGAGTCTTCTCCGAACGATACATCGATATATCGAACCTTTCTAGAAACTGTTCCAGAGAAGTTTGATACATACAGTTTACCATCGACATGCTGGTTACCAAAAAGTATAAGACGCTACCACGCGTGGCTACCGGCCTGCAAAAGTATCGATTAAAACTTGCCACACCTCCAGCGATTGATTACCTGAATTCTTCTCGAGCCGCGTTAATTTTTATCTCTGTCTCCTTGGCTACTTCCAGTTTCTCCCTTACCTGTGCTGCTGTGTTCCTCGTTGTATTCAAAACTTCCAAAACAGACTCGTCATCCACCAAAGATCCTTGCGTTGTTGTTAGCTTATATAACAGATTCGCCTCTAACTCTTGCATTTTACGTTTGTTTGACGTTACGTCTTTTATCAAATTTGTTCTTTCTGCTTCCAATTCTTTCTTTTCCGTTAGGATCACTCTTCCTAACAGTTGATCTTCCAAACCTAAATTTTGAAATTTAATTTCAAGCAGATCGCTGAAAATTCACACGATGAAACCTTTCATTGTAACGGTAAAATCTATGATTGAAGCCCGTGCGTAAATTTCCGGCGTGTACGATGGATTTGCCAGTTTGGTCGTTATGTACATTCGAAAACTCTTATGGTAATCGACCTCCTTGTCGCCAACTTTCACTTTGAAAGTGCTCCCAACCTTAATGTGATTCTTCTCCATTACGTTATCCAATACAGGGTCTAACTCTTCAGATATATCTTCAATTAACATCGGGTAACCTAGAGATACGCAATCTTCAATGTGATTCCTGAAATATCAAATTACTGTTTTGATATGAAATTTTAAAACATTCATAGAAATATTTACTTACCTAAAGTACTTGTGATTAAGAGACGTTACAATCAAATTGTTTTCTTTTTCCATGTTTTTAATCCAACTCTTCCCTTGACTTTGTGGATCGATCAGTAAAGCGTAGCGGGCGGCTTTCGTTACGATTATACCATTTTGTATTGACAACTCGTCTGTTGGCAAGCCCTGCAGGTTCCATTCGCCAATCTAGAATTTATAGTGTAATTTAAACTGATCGGGTTCGCTTTTGTTTGCAGACATATCGTGCTTAGGCTTCTAACCAGCCGCTCGCGACATACAAGATAATTATCTATCAAAAAAAAACAAAAGTCGATTGGTGACGTCTAGACTGTTTGAAAGTCACTACCCCATCACACCTAACAATCAAAACCTCAACTCGATACGACCAACCGTTCCCGAGATACAGGAATATTATCTGTGAAAAAAAAAACAAAAAACTATCAGTGCTGCCTGGACCATTTAAAAGCCATTCCTCCACTACACCTAACAATCAAAATCCGAACACGATAGGATACAGGATAATTATCGGTGAAAAAAAAAGAAAAACAAAAGACGATCGGTGGTGCTCGGACCGTTTGAAACTCATTCCCACACCTCGCCTAACTTTCAAAATCCGAATTCGATAGGACCAGCCGTTCCTGAGATGCAGGATAATTATCCGTGGAAAAAAACCAAAAGACGATCGGATCACACCTAACAACAATCCGGATCGTTTGAAAGTCATTTCTCCACCCAACAATCAAAATCCTAACCATCCGTTCCTGAGATCCGGGCTATCTGGAAAAAACATGCCCGCATCGCTAGAAAGTGATTGCTTCACCTCACTTAACCATCAAAGTCTCGTCTCGGTAAGACCAGCTTGAGTTCTTGAGATACGGTATAATTATCTGTGCACAAAAATCAACAAAAGACGATCGGTGGCATCCGAAGTCTCATCTAACAATCAAAGTCCAAACTCGAACTCGATAGGACCTGCTTTCCTGAGATGCAGGATAATTTTATGCAAAAAAGAAAAACAAAAGACGATCGGTGCTGCCCGGATCGTTCAAAAGCCATTCCTCCACCACATCTAACAATGAAAATCCCGTCTCGATGAAACCAGCCGTTACTGAGACCCAGAATAATTATCTGGGGAAGAAAAAACAAAAGACCATCGTTGGCGTCTGGATAATTTAAAAGCTATTCCTCTATTACACTTGACAATCAAAATCCCAACTCGATAGGGCCAGCGGTTACCGAGGTACAGGGTACCCGTTAAAGAAACAAAAGAAGATCGGTGCTATCCGAACCGTTTAAAAGCCATTCCTCCACCACATCTAACAATCAAAGTCCGAACTCGATAGGACCATCCGTTTCCGAGATAGAACATGATTGTCTATGACAAGAAAAAAAAACAAAAGACTGTCGGTTTCAGTCAGACCGTTTGAAACTCATTCCTCCATCTCACCTAACAATCAAAATTCAAATTCGATAGAACTAACTGTTTCCAAGACATAAGATAATTATCTGCGGGAAAAAAACAAAAAACGATCGGTGGCGTCCGGACCGTTTAGAAGCGATGCCTCCATCACACCGAACAACGGTCCGGATCGCTTGAAAGTCATTCTTCAATCTATCAATCAAAATCCAGCGATAGGACCGGCCGTTCCTAAGATCCGAGACATCTGTGACAAAAAAAACAAAAGATCGGTGACCAGCGTGTAGTTCGAACACCTCCCTCGACTTACGGTGCAAAACAAAAAACATCCGAAGGCGATACGATGGTCCGTTCCAAAGAAATTCTCTTCACTGTCTTTCTTTCTTTCTCTCTCTCTCTCTCTCTCTCTCTCTCTCTCTCTCCCTCTCCCTCTCTCCCTCCCTCCCTCTCTCCCTCCCTCCCTCCCTCCCTCCCTCCCTCTCTTAAAAGACAAGTCGTTTCCTTGACGAAAACGAAGAAGAGAACGCAGACGGAAAAGGTAACGCGACGGTGACGGCACAATAGTTCTGGACGACTTGAGGGACTTTTGAACATTTTTTTGATTAAACGTAAGCGCACGAAGACGCGCAAAGCACGTTGGCGGGAAGTTCCACGAATGACGACGAACGCCAACAAACAGAACCGCTTAAGGACTATGCGTACCTCCAATAAGGGCCAATGGACAATCCGAAGAGATACTGTCAAGGCGGGAAGGCTACCACGTAATACCCGACCTAATGAAGAGCTGTTGCAATGGAGTATGTAGAAGACATTGAGAATGGCGACTTGTTTCACCATCACTGGTCTGATCCAGTAAACTGTAGATTGTCTGAATTCGTCTTACCAAAACAAAATTAGCTTGAGGATATCATTTTGAGGAGCATTAATAACCATGGGAAGATTGGGCGCAAATGCGTAACGCACGTTTCTCAATTGAAGTTGTATCGAACGATGACGAGAAAAACGATAATGAAGAGGATGAGCAACGGGAATCTGAGGAAAAAGCCACACCGTTAGAAGAGACAGGGCAACAAGAAGACTCGGTACCAGAATCACAATGTAAACACCGCGAACGGCACCGAAGAACAATACCAAAACGATTTAAGATTATGTCAAACTTCAGAAAGGCCGAGTAGAGAAGGCAACGTTGGCCACGCTTCCAGTCAAGGCCCCGTGGAAGCCGGGCCAAAACTGCCCAAAAGATTCTGAACTTCATTCTTACCTAAATCTTGAAGAAAGCTCAATCAAAGACATTGCCAAAACGTAAATTTTGTGCCGACTTACATAAATGGTCAGAATACGCCCAAAATCCAAACAAAGACTAAACTTACTGTGGCCGTATCAATTAGACTATCCGTAATATTGAGAGTTATAGAAACAGGTATTCGACGTTGCAAAAGAGTTTCAAGCCACATCTTCTGTTGACCTAATCTATATTCTTGATTGAATGGACCTGCATAACTTAAGAATCCCACCAACATGAGCACGTCGCCAATCAATCTTTCAGTTTCCGCTTTGAACTGTGCAGACTGCTCCGTCCAACGCACTCTTTCTCCACTCAAACCATCAATTAGGGCACTAGCTTGGTCCATTTTATTCTTACATCTCATCGCATCATCAAGAACTACCTTTAATTTTAAGAAAGACAAATTATATGTAGGGCGTGTGAAGTTTTATGTATAATAGAATTACTTGTTTCAGTCTCATAGCTTCATCGTATTCCATTTGGCACTGCCTAACTTCCTCCTCTTTCATTTGAAGCAGCTCCATGGCGTCGTTCAATTCAGTTTCGGCCTTCTGCAGTTTTGCTTGCTGTCGGGCCAAATTCGCCTACAAAATGTTTCAAAATGCAATAACAAACAAAACTTAATGTCCTTAAAGGAACCTACCTTTAAAGGCAATACTTCACGATTGACTTCGTAGAACGATGCCATAGCTATAGTCCAAGAGATCAAACCGGCAACATTGCCGCAAGCTTGCTTGGCAGCCTCAAAAGTATACAGGGGAAATTGGAAATATGGCACCAGCAGATCTATCATTTCCGCATTGATGGTGTCTTTTGGATAACCTTGTAAGTTAGCTAGGAATTTCGTGTCCGCCATAACCTTTAACGACTCTGCCCACGATGTGACTAAAAATTGCTTGTCTAGATCAGCCTTGACCGGTTCTATTTTTCTTTTGAAGTAAAGCAACACCGCGTCCATAATCACCATGATTAGGTATGGGGGCTTGCCTAATTTACGCACGGTAGAAATATCAGCGGCTTTGATGGTCTGTAAAGCGGCCTCTGCAGCGTCTAGAGCTGGTTTGGCGGCGAGAAGCTTTTTCTCTGCCTGTATCGAATCTTTAGTAATCTTACTGACGAGCACCTCCGCTCGTTCTTTTACTATGGTGGCCTCTTCTTTGATTTTGTTTGCTATCTCAGATGCTGCAACTACAATGCCAAGTACCTGAAAATAAAATTTGTTGCATTGCCGTGATATTGTTTCATTATTATGTCATTTTTCTAATAGGTAGGATAGTTGTACGTTCGTCAACTGAGTTTAAATTTCTATATTAACGTTATTTTAACCATGGGCGAACTATATAAAGTAGTCGTTCGGACAATTCTATTTTTTGTGTATTTCACTTTGCCGAAACAAAACGTTAATAATTAGAATTACTACAGAAAGAAGCTGATCAAGTTGGTAGTATTCAACTGTAATGGTATTAATAACGGGTGTTTACTCATTCGTCTTATCAAAGTGTCTAAAGATCAGAAATCCGTCAGGACATTCCTAAAATTAGTGGGCTACTAACTCTTTTACTAAAAAACGACACCAAATTCCATTGGAACGAGTCACACAAAAAATCTTTCGATACTGTCAGAAATATTTGAACTTCACAACTTCTTGCAAGATATCCAGACTTTACTCAAGAATTTATACTTACGACAGATGCGTCGAACTTTGCCATAGGCGTGGTTCTAAGCCAAGGATAATCAGGGAATGATCCACCTATTGCATATGCCTCTAGAACTCTTAACAAATCTCACAAGCTAGGAAAAAGAATTACTTGTCATTCTGTGGAGCGCAAACCAATTTAAATCATATTTATACGGGAAAACCTTCACCATAGTCACAGGTCAAGAGCCCATTACGTGGTTGTTTATTTGTAAGGACCCAGGAAGTAAACTCGTTTACTGGAGCTTAAAACTGTCCGAATATGACTATAAAATCACATGTAAAGCAGCACAGCAGAACTTAAAATATAAATTATATAAAATTCTTCCTCTCCCTATCTCTCATAACTTCTCCTATTTGTATTCATATGTCGAACCTTCATTTCCATACCTGGTCACCAAGTTTTATTAAATGTATCGGCATCGACGTGGACAACTACATCTGCCAATACAAAGACATCTTCAAGACCCACCATGTGAAACCACGACTATTCCAACTTTGTGTAACGCCAAGTCAATTCAAGCTAATTTTGAAATTTGGCAAGCTCTCCTGCATCCCTAACCCCATAAAAGAAATAAATCTACAGTCAACGGGTGTATTCCAACTCGGTTGAGGTTGTAAGCGTTTTTCAAGCTGCAATTGGTTGCGTTCTTACGTTTATAAATATAATTCCTGATGTCGACATCATCAAAGATGACACAAAACCACCGTCATCAACCTCATCACGACTATCGGATGGTAGCGACGGAAACGGATCGGTTGCAGAGCACGAAACGTCGGCGCTTGGAAATGGTTACTGAAAATTTCTTCCAAAGCGTACGCCGAGAAAGTTTGTTTGTTCGGTTCTAGTAAGAGACGGTAGGGCGGACCTTTACTTATAAAATTTGAAAGTTTCATGTTTATCGTCCCATAAGTAAAAAAGCTGTTCCGATTCACGCTCGGCTTATACCAACGCGCATTTGTTTAGAAATTTGAAAACTTAAAATTCGTTAAGTGGAAGAGGGACAAGGATATACAAATCGTCACAGGGCAAACAAAGAGAAGACCAATTTTTTCCATTTTCCGAGTAGACATCTCGCTTTCTTTTAAAAGGAAGCGGCAGCCGACACCGTCTTCATCGCCATCGAGCTTCAAGTCCGGCCATTTCCGGGCTTCTTAACCTCACGCGTACACAGGATACGTCTACAAACCGGAAACATGGCGATGCTGGCGTTTTACTTCCTTTCCGAGAGGGGCGCGTCTTCAATTATTTTCGATTCGCACCGGATGACGGCCGAGGGGCGTCCGCAACGCGTGAAGTAAAAGGGGCGAGCGTTGCAACTTGGAGGCGGCGTCATTCTGCGTTTGCCGCGCGAAGCGTTGCTGGTTTTCGGAGACGACATCGGGACTCTCTCAGTCTAACGCACGCGATTCTTAGAGCTGAAGGGAAAGGGGCGAGCACTTGCCGTCTTGTTCTCGGTTCCGACGCGATCGTTGCGAACGCCGGCGCGTCAATTTGCTTTTCGCGGATTCGCGCTTTTGAGAATTTTATTTGTTTAGAGAGAGAGAGAGAGAGAGAGACAGACAGAGACAGAGAGCATTCATCTTCGGAACGGGTCCTTGAATGCACTTCGGAGACCCGTTCATACTACCCGGAGGCCTCCGATCGTATTTTGTTTTTTGGGAAATATTTTCCATCTTGAGAACGACTGGTCCTATCGAGACGGAACTTGATCGTTAGGTGTAGTGGAAGAATGGCCTTTAGAACATGTGTGCGGGAACGAACTTCTTTTGTTTTTTCGGCACATATCCTGTATCTTCGGAACGGCTGGTCCTATAAAGATGGAACTTGAGATGTTGGGTGTGGCGGGGGAAGCGCTTGCAGACGAGGGCGTAGCCGGAGCTATAGCGACATTGAGTTCTCTTAAGAAGGCTGATGGAGGATAAAGTTCTACGAGGGAGCAGCCTGTGCCGCAGTAACATTCAGTTCTTTTAAGAAGGTAGATGGAGAGTGGAGCCCGTCCTTGGGTCAACGTAAGAGACTCGTTTGAGAACCTAATCGGAGCTATAGTAAGATTCAGTTCTCCTAACAAGGTAGATGGAGGGTGAAGTCTGACGTGGGATCACGTCAGGGGGCCCATTCGAGGGTGCAGGCCGAGTCATAATAATTTAGTTCTCTTGCTTCTTTTACACGAGAGACATGTTACATCTTCGGAACAGATCGCCGATCGTCTTCAAGGTTTTTTTTGTTTCCCAGCGGAGATGACGGAGGGGCATCGAAACCGCACGTTGGACCCCGATCGTACATTGTTTTCTTTTTCATTTTTGGACAGGTTTCCCGTATCAAGGAAAAAGCTGGCACGATGAAGTTTCCACTTGAATCGATGCTCAGATGTCTGGTCCTATAGAGATGGGAGGATGATCGTTCGATGTCGTAGAAAAATGGCTTTTAAAAGATGCGTGCGGGACCGACCATATTTTGTTTTTTTTCTTGGCACTCATACCGTATCTCGAGAACGGGTGATCTTATAAAGATGGGACTTCGTAGGTAGATGCGATGGGAAGAGGCTTACAGAAGATGTGATCCTGTATCTCAGTCGCACTTTTAGACGCCGATGTTGTCGTGTTCGAGGACCGTGCACGATGCGTCTGCAAACAGAAGGGAGTGGAAACGAATACCTTCTGTTATTCTGAGAGAGCGACGCGACGCAACAGGCATCAGCCTATTTGTGCCAACTTTTAGATTTATAGTTCTAGTGTACAGATCTACAATATCCAACATACTAACTGCACCAGGCTACTTTGATAAAAGACGAATAAGTAAACACCCGTTATACAATCATTTACCTTTTCAGCTGCTGCGTTAGCTAGTGCAATTTCTTGGTTTTTAACTTCCAATTCCTTTTTTAAAATATCCACGCTTTCAGCAGCTTCAATTAACTTTGTGAGTCCCGTCTTCATTCTTTGCGCCATCACAGCGATATTATCATGCTTTTCTTTATACAAGACCTTGTAACTCCCCAAAAATGACAAAAATGTCTTAGGTGTAACAAATGTTTGACGTCGAAATCTAGAATTCTCTCGTTTTATCTACAGTAAGTAACAATGAACAAGATTACCTGCCAAAGTAAGAACTACACATATCTCCAACACTTTCTTGTATATCACCCAAAACCTCAATCAATTCCGCTTTGACTTCCGGAGTGCTCACCATGGGAAAAGTGTTCAAGTAATGATGGGATACTGCAACA
This sequence comes from Ignelater luminosus, assembly GCA_011009095.1. Classification (NCBI taxonomy): domain Eukaryota; kingdom Metazoa; phylum Arthropoda; class Insecta; order Coleoptera; family Elateridae; genus Ignelater; species Ignelater luminosus. The sequence continues at coordinate 226,358 of VTPC01090883.1, forward strand.
AGGGCATCTTTCGGCCAACGCGAAAACCAGTCCATAGTACACCCGGATATTAACCCTGGAAATTTCATGGATCTGCTCCTGAATTTCTCACCAACAGGAGAGAAGCATAAGACGATATGCAGGTTAGATCGGGCACGGGCTATGAAGAAATCATACAAAACATCATTGGTGGGAACTTTCTTCGGTGCAACCTTTTTCATGATGGGTATCAGCTCTGATTGAATTTCGTCTAGTTCGTCTTTTGCAAATAAATTGGCAATCTCACCGGAGCTTAGTACGTTATTTAACGATTCCAAGAACGTTTCTTCTTTGATGTCATTATCGGTAAAGATAAAAGTAATTCCTTGGCCTTCAAACCCGGACGCTCTATATAAATATTTCATGTCTTCCATGAAATTGTTTAAATTGTATGATCTAAAGGGAAGCTACAGTTATACTTTTAATGCAATTTAAGTTTGATACAATACCTTGTTAATGATATTTGAAAGTGTTTATAGTTAGCAATGAAAGATGCAAGTTTGGTTAAACTTTGTTTACCAGAACCACCAACTCCAACTAGTAGTGCGTTTCCTCTAGGAGTTCGTACAATTCTTGATATGATATTTAAGTGCACCATAGCGTCATGGAAAAACACCAAGTCCATTGCCCCTCCTCTAACAGTCTCATTGTAGCTGTCCATATATAAATGTAATTTTTCTCTAACTAACTCCCAACTGGAAATCTCTTCGTAGACTTTTGGTGCATCAAAGCAGAAATCTTCAGGTTCATCTCCAGTAGCTTCGGGCGCCTCTCTTAGATAATCAACCCAGAATGTTTCTTCTTGAGGAAAATGCTCATTGTATAATTCTTCACCAAGTTCTTCTCTTGCTTGTATCCTCAAATTGTTTAAGAACCAATCACGATCTTTCTGTGTTGTAAATCTAAAGAAATAGAGAACTATCTGGTTATAATAGAAACGTTGTGCGTTGGTATAAAATTTACCTATCGGAAATTACCCTGGTGCATTCGTGCTGCCATAATTTCAATAAAGAATTGATGGTTTCGCATTCCAGTCTCTCGACAACTAATATACCTTGCCATATTCTCGATAGATCTCTCAAATTAAAAACGTAATGAAACTTGGCTGGAGTAGGCAGCATTTTGATTTTAGTTTGCGCCCAAACGTGACGCGTAAGAGGGATCAGCCTGGGCACGAATTCGACAATGGTCTCATTAAAGCGCGTTTCGCAAAAGTAACCTTCACCGATTTGTCCTGGAAATGAACAAAGTAGAATATCGATATAGAAAAAGATGCTGAACTTACTGAATATAGCGTCCATGGAATTGATGCTTGGTAAAGTACAATTGAAGACACAAAACTGTCTTTTCAGACGATGAGGGATATCGTTTCTGCCACCACCAGGATGAATCATTGCAGCCAAAAATTGAATATCTACCAAGGTGGAGAAATCGCCTGGTTTGTCCAAGCTGTAGAAACCTGCAAACGATAAGGTTTGAATTGAAGAAGGCTAGTTAGGATGATAAAATAACTTGCCGTGTGTTTCCATCAGTTGGCGGACAATCTCGTTGGTGATTTGGTCTCCCCAATCGTTGATGACGGGCATGTTGATATCATCAATAAAGATGGATAAGGTTTTGCCTGCCGGTGGTCCATACGTTGTGCCAACTCTTTTATCAACGTACGATTCAATTATCCTCTAAATTAGAATTAGTTAAAATAATGTTGTTTTGTTAATTTCCAAGCGGACAAACCTGAACCATATTGGGGGTTGTTTCTGATGAGAAATTGAACGACTTGCTGATTTGGAATTCAGGATCGAAGATATTGAGGTATCCTTTTATCATTACCGTCTTTGCAGTTCCCTGTTCACCTTCATGAAAATAGCGCATTAAACGATTTGATTTTCTAGAAAGTTGTTTAGAATACCAATAAGTAATACTGCCTTTTCTTGTTTTGCGATGGTGTCTATCAGAAAAGCTGTACGGACATTATCCACGTTGGGAACCAAAATCGTATTAAATTCGAGCACTTGATCTGGAGGATACAAGAAAGGTTCTACTCTTTCATTCCAATGCTGCCATCTACCGTTATCGGCCACTACATATTCAAATATAGATTCGTCTTCCCCGCATTTAGGCCAATCCATCTTGACGGGATTCTTAACGGCGTATCCTTCCAATTTTGTCCTATCATCTAATTCTAACACCGCACCCAAAGACCACATCACCGAGAACAAGAACAATCGTTCTAAATGCCTTTCGGTGTATGTTCCTAAATACAGGAAAGGAAGACATTTATAATCTTTAGTTTTATTTTTAAATTATAATTATACTAGGTAGTTCTGCTTCTTCTATTGTAAGTAAACCTTGCAGAACATCGTAACACTGCCGTATGTACAAAGCTTCCCTAATGAACATTTTTGGTTTCAGTTTCGCTTGCACAAAATTATGCAGATCATCATAGATTTTATTGAAGAGGTTTCTAAATGTGTCACCTTCCATTGCAGGTCTCGTTTTTAACCAGGCCTAAAATAACCTTTCATGTGATTAAAATCGAGCTTTGTGTAATCGAGATAACCTCCAAGATAGGTTGCCAAGGCAGGACAGACGCGCTCATAAATACCATACCCATTCTAGACACGGTAGCCGGACTGGCATTATCAACATTGTCTGGTTCAAACACCAATTTCGAATTGGGCGCCATCACGATACGATCACCATTGGCCAACGTTAGTGTTTTATTGTCATCTAGCACAGAGTTCAAATTCTCTATCCAAACGGCATCGACTGGCCCATCGAGAACTAACCTGAACGATGTAACGTTATCGAAGATTACCTGATGATGATGGTTTTTTAGGAAACATACCAGCAAAAGTCCGTCTTTTTAATTTTTAGTGTTCGCCTCCACAGTGTGGAGAATATTCCGTCTGTCCAATCGTTGGTGGCAACATCTAATTTGCCAAACATCTGCGGAGCTGTAATTGCCTAACAATGAGGCAGAAATGTAAATTAGGGATGTGTCAAGGTTGGGCAGATTGTATTCGAATAAGGACTACGATTACTACTTGAATAACGATTACAATTGTATTTTGTATCCGTCAATTGACTTAAGTATTTGAAGGTGCATGTTGCTGTGTAAGAGTACGAGGTAATTCTAAAGAGGGATAGTATGCGCATGTGTAAATAGTTATAAAAGGGAGAGATGCTATTGAACACAAGGCCCGATTGTGAGGTAAGATCGTCTTGCTTCTGACATCACAAGCGAGTATTTTTCGTGTTTGGTTGGTTGCCGCGTCTAACGGGGTTTTTGACGTCGTCGGAAGCGGTCTCTCAGAACTTGAATAATATTTAACATTACACGCTTATATGGTGTTCGAGGTGATCTAATGTACATGCGCATACACACCGATAACTGACAACACTGCGCTACTCTACACGAACAAAAATAAAAATAGAGACACAGCGTTATCTGTTGGAGAGCAGACCCACTTTCAACTAGCGAGTTCGCGACTAGGATAACGGTATGTTCTGCACTTAACTAATTTATAGGTTCAAAATTTATTTCCAAATTTGCGTTCCCATCGCGATTGCGGCGCACCTACTCTTTAAGTCTCTCGGAATAACAAAAGGTGCAATCGCCTTCGACGCTCATCGGACGGGCTCGCTTTTGTTTGGGGACTCGTCATGCACGGTCCTCGAACCCGACAACATTTCTGCTTAAAAAAAAGCAAAATACAGTCAGTCCCGCAGGCATCTTCTGCATGCCTTACTCGCGCCGCAACTACCTACCAAAGTCCCATCTCTATAGAATCAGCCGTTTCTGAGGATGCTTGCCAAAAAAAAACAAAATGCGGTCGGTCCCGTGCACACCTTATGCAAGCTTTTACTCCATCGCACCTGCCTACCAAAGTCCCATCTCTACAGGATCAGCCGTTTCTGAGATACGGGATGCTTGCCAAAAAAAAAATGCGGTCGGTCCCGTGCACACCTTCTGTAAGCTTTTACTCCACCACACCTGCCTCTCAACGTCCCATCTCTATAGGTCCGGCCGTTCCTGAGATGCAAGATATCTGCGGAAAAAACAAAAGATGGCCGGCGACGCCCGGATCGTCCCATCTTGATAGGACCGACCGTTCTTAAGATAGAGAATATCTGTCGGTCGGTCCCTCGCGCATCTTTTAAAAGCTATTTCCCCACCGCACCGAAGGTTCCAAGTCTCATCTCCACAATACCGGCCGCTCCACTCCCGAGACACAAAATATTTTCTAAAAAAACAAAATACGATCGGAGGCCTCCGGATGGTATGAACGGGCCTTCGCCCGACTGCCGTTAGAAAACGAAAAAATCCGAAACCCGTTCCGTTTCTCTACTACTCTCTCTTTCTCTCTCTCGCTTTATTTCAAAACAAAGAGAAACAAAACTCTGGAAACCGAACATCACGAAATGCAAAAGCGACTTGAAACGGGAAACAAAACGACAGACGTTAAACAGAGGGGGAGAGAGAGAGAGAGAAACGGAGAGTTCCATATCGGTCTTGCAAAACTCGCGGCGCTGGGCGCGCGGCGAACGCAGAGAGACGCTGCCCACACGTTGTGACACTCGCCCCGTTCCCTCCACGCGACGCCAACGTTCCGAAGATGCGACGGCACGTCCCTTTCGGAAAGGAAGTAAAACGCCAGCATCGTCAATGTCGCGTTTCCGGTTTGAAAACGTTCCTTGCGCACCCATAAGGTTAAACAGGCCAAGCAGGGCAGGCTGCCACGCGCGATGACAAAGGCGACGGCAACAGCGACGACGCCCGCTTCGTGTTGAAAAAAAAACGAAAGACGTCGTCGACACACGTGCAAAATCACGTGGTGCTCGGAAAATTGAAAAAAACTGGGTCCCTTCTTTGTTTAGCGCGCGG
>VTPC01090883.1:231273-250371 GCA_011009095.1 Ignelater luminosus
TTATTTGTATATAGTCGTCCTTCTCCCACTTCAAGGATTTTAAATTTTCGAGTTTTTTTTAACAAATTTCTCGCTGGCATCGGCATAAGCCGGAAGTTAATCGAAATAGCTCTTTCACCTATTGGACGTGCGGCATAAGCGAAAGGACGCCGCCTCCACGTCGCGACGCTCGTCACCCCTTCCCACGGACTCATGCCCACGCGGTACGAAACAAAAAAAAAACCGAAAATCCAAAGCCAAAGACAACCTCGACACGTATGATAAATTAGTTTCAAAATATCTTCGTGAAATTGAAAACAGCTGGTCCCCTCTTTGTCTAGCGCACGGCGATTTGTATATAGTCGTCCTTCTCCCACTTCAAGGATTATAGATTTTAGATTTTTTTTAACGAATTTCTCGCTGGCGTCGGCGTAAGCCGGACGTTAATCGAAATAGCTTGTTTTCGCACAGCGCGACGCCGACAGCCCTCGACCGTCTCCGGTGCAAAGCGAAAATAAAACCGAAAATGGCAGGTCGGAAAGCGCGATTTGCAATTTTAGAAAATTAACATTTAAAAATATTCTGACGTTATTTTTTTTAAGATGAAATTTCTTTTTGGATATAATTAACAATTTACATACATAACCTACATCATCTGATGTGGTGACTGCCAATTTGACAGTGACATTAGTTAGACTTTAGAGGCTCGATTGTTTGTAACTAGAAAAGCCATGGTGAGAAACATAACTGGATGGAATTCACGAATGGTGAATATACAGCGTTCACGACGTTTCTGGGTCGTATATGGCTGTGGAAGAATGACAGTTTGAATATTGTAAACCGGGCTGTTTATCTATTAACGCTATTAACTCGGCTTGTAGGATCTTATTGACGCTTAATGTGCTTTAAGGTTATGATTTTTATTACAGTTTAACCTCACGCTGTTGTCTTTTGTTTGTAACTCTGTAATTATAAGGAAAACTTGATTTTTTTTAACAAAACAAAACTAATCGGTACTATAAACGTTTAAGCAAAATTTCTGATCGTGCAACAGCGGCAAATGCAGCCGCAGGTACGACAATTTTCAAAAAAAAAAAAGAAAACACTTCCAACCTAACAAAATGAAAGCATGGCCTCTTACTACCCAGAAACATCGTGAACGGTGTACATTTATTTATTCAAAATAATTGTTTACTTGTAAACATTCCTATTCATATACCGAGTACTCATCGACAAACGAGTAAGTAATCGTATTCCTAACTACAATTCTAATCGATTACTGCCCAAAACTCTGACATAATGTTAACTAGAAATTCAAGCAAAATACTTTAGGATTCATCCTCATTTCCCTAGTCGGTAAACCATTTTCGGTCATGGCTCTCATCAAGCAATACATACATTGAGTCTTGCCAGCTCCTGTTGGTCCTACATACAGACAGAAAAAGGCAATTTGAATTTCTTCGAAAATTATGTATTAGTATTAGTACCCAAAACCATTAATCCATGTCGGACTAAATACGTTTCATACAGCTGTACAATCTTTAAGTTCCAAGAAGGATAATTAACCATTCCCATTTGTGCCGTTTGGTTGCTTATAGCTTTTTGTAATTCTTTCCAGGAATGCGTAGACAATTTTATACCAGGGAACATGTCTTCGATTAAAGACAAAAAGAGTGGTTCATCTTCGTCTACTAATTTACTTAAATTCATGTCCCTAAAATATAAATCGTGAAAACTCTTGAGCCACAGTAATTTTATCATACCTTAAAACTCTCATGACGATTGTTTCTTCCGTGTCTGTGGGATGAGCTCTCTTTTGTGCCCCTAGAGTTCGTAATACAGACAAGATATTGCGAAGACCAAAATCATAATGGACCTTTAAAGAGTTGTTAATAACAATATTCTTGATGTTCTACTAACACAGTGGTTTTACCTGTTTTGATAGTTGCTCTTCGCACAATTTATATAGAGTATAAAACTTCCTAGATAACACTATGTTATCTTTAAAACCGCAAGATGCCAGTTTTACTCGTATAATAATCTGTCGATCAGGCACCATCATAGCGACGCTGCGAAACATGATTTTTAGATTTTCCGGCAATTCTTGTCGACCCGCATATCCTGGATTCATGGTCAAGAAGATTCCAAACTCTATATTCATTGCGACATTATCTCCATCACTGGATCACACTTAATTGGTTAGATCTGTTGAAAGATTGTGTGCAATACTACCTAAATATAAAAGAAGCCTTCCTCTCTTTTCTAGCAGATAACACAATATAAATCTGTTGGGCAGCCACAGACAACACAGGCAATTCGATGCGGTTGAATTCATCAAAGCATCCCCACGTGCCCGACTGGGCTAAACCTTTAAAAATCCTCCCCAAACCACGAAAATCCATCTGATCCGAACAATTGAACACCACCACAAACTTTCCTAACGTTCGGCCCATATCTTTGGTGGTTTCAGTCTTGCCAGTTCCAGCTGGCCCTGCTGGAGCCCCGCCCATATTCATCCCTATTGATAACAAAAACTTGAAATATTAATTTTACTCTTTTATAACAATGTAAGTACATATGGCCTGGGCTAACGTGATGTAACACCTATCGGTAAGGGGTGTAATAGCAAGCCGCTCAGTGATGCCCAAATATTCATTCTGGTAAAGAAAGATGACATCGGTTATCTTAACAAGGACGTCATCAGTTTCCTCAATGTAATAAAATCTGGCTTGCTTTTGCCATTCGAAATCCGTTATTGATTTTACTTTGAGCTTAACAATATCATCGAAAATATCTCTAGAATTCAACCAATTAAGTTAAGAAATCACATTTTGTTTTCACCAATTTACCTTTGGTGCACATGAATAGTGACCATGGTCTCATAGCGAATTCGCTGCATTTTAGTTAGATCCTTCGAAGTCAAATCGATGAGATCGTTTAATAGATCCAGAAATCTTTGGTTTGTCACCTTCATTATAATACGGTCCACTCTGGCTTTTCTAATAGCAACCTCAGCTTCTTTAGTCCACAAAATCTGAATACCAACTAATCCTGCCTAAACACACAATTTAATAAAATAAATAATCTTGTACAGACTAATCTACTTCACCTGTCCGCAAAAGCCCACGAATCCTTGTATAAAATTATAGTCTATATCCACGAGACATTGCGCCATCGCCGCTATAACATTCTTCACCGTTTCTTTTACCATAAATAGCAACTTATTTAACCAAATTTCGACACCTCCTATACAGTTAACAGACTTTTCGAATGATATCCTTTCACCTAAATCCGATTGCATCGCGATTATGTCTTCGTATTTGTTCTCATCGAATATAACTTTATACACCGCATCGAATAAACTTAACAGATGCGGCTGTATCGAGTGCGGATCGGAACTCTGCCCTAAGATTTCCAACAGAACAGGATCGGAGATAAAGAAGAATCTGGGGAAGCATAGCCGTTTCGATTCGAGATAGCCAGTTAGACTTTTCTGGCAGGTTTCCAGTTGTTCTAACAGATGGGGTAAAAGTTGGGACATGGTCTCGTCGCCGGTGCAACAGTCCACGACGTTCAGCATCTCGTGGGCACGAAACATAATCTTCACCCATGATTTATCAATACCCTAAAATATAAATCTGCGTTATTTAAAATAATGTTAATTAATGTTCAAGCAGTTTTTTAATAAAGAAACCGAGATCGTTTAGATTTCCAATTAGAGTAGGCTATGACCATTTAACACAATCTCGATTGGTACTTTATACACAGCCAAGAAAATGGCGATTGCACAAGTGACATTTGTGTTATTCTAACCTAAACTTAATCTAACATCGAAGCAAAAAGTAACGGACCGGATCGAGCGGTACCGCCCGGCGTCGTCGGTCGGGGAGTGCAGAACCCTTTTTCCGCTCGCCGGTGCGGCGGCGGGCGTACAAGAAAATTCGCCCGTTCGGTTTTAGCGCGAGTCGCTACAGGGGACCTTTGTTTATACACCCCAAAAGTCTCGCATCGATCGTCCGGTAAGTAAAAAAGCTATTTCGATTAACGTCCGGCTGATGCATCGATGCGTGTGAAAAAAAACTCAAAAATCTAAAATTCTTGAAATGGGAGAAGGACGACTATACAATTCGCCCCGCGGTAGACGAAGAGAGGACTATCATTTTTCAAAATCCTGTGCAATTTTGCACGCGTGTCAAGGACATATTTGGCTTATTTCAAGACGCAACGGGCGTCGAGGTTGTCGTTGCGCGTCGACGCTCGCCATTTTGCACGGGAGACGGCCGGTAAAAATTGAAATTTGTTGAAAAATTCGAAAATTTAAAATCCTTGAAGTAGGAAAAGGACGACTATATACAAATTGCCGTGTGGTAGACAAAGAGGGGACCATCATTTTTCGAATTCGATATTTCTAGGCTATTCTGCACGCATGTCGAGGACGTCTTTCGCATAGTTTCAAGAGGAAGCGGGCGTCGTCGCCGTCACCATCGTCATTGCGCATCGCGGCCAGCCATTTTCGGGCTTTTTTCCGTTTCGCACTGCAGGCGACCAAGGGGCGTCGGCGTCGCGTGGAGCGTACGGGCGAACGTCGCAACTTTTCCGTTCCGACGCACGTGATCGTTGCGGTTTTGACTTTGCGAATTTTCGGTTTCGAGAGTTTTATTTGTTTTTCTTTTTTTTTCTTGAAAGAAAGAAACAGAAACAGAGACAAAGAGAGACAGAGAGAGAGAGAGAGAGAGAGAGAGAAAGAGAAAGAGAGAAAAAGTAAGAGAGAAACAAAACGGGTAATCAAACCCACTGCGGATTTTTTCGTTTTGCAATGGCGGCCTAGGGGAAGGCCTCCGATCGTATTTTGTTTTTTGGGAAATATTTCGTGCCTCGGGAGCGGTCGGTCCTGTCGAGCTGAGACTTGCACTCTTAGGTGCGATGGTGGAATGTTTTTTAAAAGATGCGTGCGGAACCGACCGTCCTTTATTTTTTCGGCAGACATCCCGTATCTGGCACATCGACCGTCTTTTGTTTTTTCTTTTTCTACAGACACCCTGGATCTCGGGAACAGCTGGTCCTGTCAAGATGGGAAAGGCTTTCAAATAATACCGGCGTCGCCGACCGTCTTTTGTTTTTTCTCACAGGTATCCTGTATTTCTGGAACGGCTGGTCCTATCGAAGCGGGACTTTGGTCGTTTAAGTGTGGTAGGGAAAGGGCTTTCAGAAGATCTGAGCAAGACCGACTGTCTTTTGTTTTTTTTAGCAGGTATTCCTGTGTGTCAGGAACAGCTGGCGCTATTGAGATGGGAGTTGAGTCGCTAGGTATGCTAGAGGAATGGCTTTCAGAAAATGTGTGAGAGACCGACTGTGTTTTGTTTTCTAGTCTAATATCATTAACGGCTGGTCCTGTAGACATGGAATCTGACTATTGGATGTGGCGGGGGAAGCTCTTGGAAAGGATACAGACATCATCGTTCGAAGACGTAGCCTTTTAGCCACCCAGGGTGACCCGTTCGAGGACGCAGCCCGAGCTGGGGTTACCGAAGATGGCCCATTCGAGGGCGTAGTCCGAGCCATAATAGTTTAGATACATCTCAGAAACGGCTGAGATAGGACTTTGGTAGGCGGGTGTAGTGGAGGGAAAGGTGCATGGGGGACCGACCGTGTTTTATTTTTTTTTTGGCAGAACTGTTGTTGTGTGCGAGAACTATGCACGATGCGTCTGCAAACAAAAACGAGCCCGATCGGTGACTACTGAAGGCGGCCACACCCTTTATTATTCCGAGAGACTTAAAGAGTCGAGACGCCTCAGGCGTTGGCCCCGAGTAGAGCGCCCATCTCTAGTTATTATTAAACTCTGCCAATAACCAAATCTGAAGACAAAGTTTCAAATTTAAAATTTCAATTTCTTATTTGCAATCTTGTCACTTGTTTGGCTGTGTCTAAAGTATCGTCCCAACGTGATGTACAGCCATGGCCTACACGATCGCTCGGTATATTGTAACGTTCTAAATAATGAAACGGTTATTTATTTCTATCATTTATTTCTACACAAAATTTACAGAATCACTTCCTTAGTTCTGCATTAAAGAACGCAGGGCAATCTATTTTCGAAAAGCACCATCGTAACCTGCTGATATGTAATAGAGTTTTATAAATTACGACTCTAATGTAATTAAAGAAAATGATAATAGCTCCTTGTAAAGGGGTGTCTGTTCTGCTAAATAAAAAGTACGATTTTATAAATTTGCCAATCTAAATTCTATGCAAGAAGAAACTTCTTACTCAAGTAAAATAATAGAAATGACATTTTCTCATAATAAACTTACGCTGAAACGTTTCGCTTCAGCAGGCAGCTGCCTTGAAATATCACCGCCAACGAAAACGGCCTCCAAATAAATCCACAAATTCTGTACTTGCAGCCACTTTTCCAAAACTTCCGAAGTTGTCACCAGTTTATTGACCCAAGCTTGTATGTCCCGTTTGAAAGGCGCATTATACCTGTAAACATTTAATCTTACCACCGTTATCACACACCAGAAACAATTCACCTGTTGCTCAATAAAGAATTGAGAAGCATCAAGCTGTCTTCCAGCATGGCTATAGTTTCGCCAGTTTCCTGACCTTTCAGTAAAAGCTCCCCCCTCATCTTGAAAGTGGAAAATTGCAAATCGACAACCGCCCAGTCTGCTATAACTTGTTTCAGTTTGGCTTCGATATCCTTTTCTTTGACCGCACTTATGCATATGTCCTCGACATCATCTTTAAACTTCAAAAGAGGAGCTTCCATAACATTGCGTAATGTAAAAGTGGGAGACTCAATTTCAAACTTGTAATTAGTAACTCTAGCTATTCTAGCCCAATGCCTTTCTTTCATAGCCTAAAAGTTAGGTTGCGGTAAAAAATTATTTTTGGTGTAAATAAGTCATACTTTATTGGCCATCAGATCTAACAGTGGACAGGTTTCGTTGAAGTCATCAATTTTCTTCTTCAAATCTAAGAATGCCGGCCAATCTTTCATAGCTTTAGGCAACTTCCGACATCTGAAATTACAATCATAGATTGGTTCACGACAAAAACCCTATCATCAATGAGACTAACCTATTTTGAAATTCAGTCAATTCGGCTGCAATCGCTTCTGTATCAATATCAGCCCAAAGTAAATCAAAATAGCCATCTATGGTACTATTGACTTGCAAATACAACCCATACAATTTATTCAAGAGATTGAATTGTTTCTTTCTCTCAATCAAAGCAGGATAATCGTGCACCTCCAATCCAAACAAGGCTTCCCCACTAGAATACATTTCATACTTGTTCCACAAATCATCGAATCGCGCCTGGAAGAGCAGAACACGATCGCTAGCTTCACGAGCTTGCAATCCTGGCACCATGGGACCATACAATTCAAAATCTCTATCGAAATCATCAACGTCCTTTGCGAATACAGACACACCAGCTAATAATTCAGCTTGTAACGGCGCTTGAACCTTACAAACTTCTTCTTGTATGTGTTTAGCCTTCAATCGTATTAATTTAAATATACACGTCTGGCATAAATCGAAAACCACCTTACATGATTGACCATATTGATAAAATTGTAACGCAACGTGTCTACCCTTTCTATATCCTCTTTTGGAACGTCGATTTTAAACCTTGTGAAAGTCGCATAAGCTTGTTCCATCAACTCAAGATCCATGTCCATTTCAATGAAGTTCTCGCGAATTCGCTGTAAGCAAGCCATGGCCAACCTGAAAGCAAAAAATAGAAAGAATCAAAATGCAAAATGATTTAAAGGAGATTTTCTCTTGGGAATAAAATAATTAAATTTGATTAAGACATTTTTATTTCTCATTACTAAAATTTAGATTTGGAATAACCAAATATGTTTTAGAATTGGAATTATATAATTATATAAAAAAAAATGTTCATAATTGAATATGGTAATGTTCAGTGTTAAATTGGTAATTTTGCTACGAGATCTACCGATCTTAGACGAGTGTATACAACTTAATGATGTTTGCTTATTTTGTCTGGTTTGCATTGGTGTGCATTCCCCCGGCATTTCTGTATGTTTTCATTTATATTCGTGTTTTGTGGCTTTTGTTATTGACAGTGTGATGTGCTTGTTAAACTGGCAATTATTGACGTGCTTTTCCTTTATTTTTATTAAAAGGTAAGTGTCTTTCATTAATTATTATAAGTCACCAACAGTTTAGATATTTCAACTGTACTAAAGATATTTTCAAACATTCACTTCTTTATTTTGGAAACCGTTACTGTTACATTTGATTTACTAACCAAGACGGTTTTATTTCATTCAGTTTTTTACTGATTTATATTAATATTAAGTTAATGGAATCAAACGAATGTTTTATGCAACAGTTTCTCTTTCTTGGATGTTGTTAATGATTTGTTCACGCCGTTAAATAAACACATGTTTACACACTCAATTAAAAGGTTAACTGAGAAATTGTAATTTTGCAACGTAGAATAATTATTTTCAGAGGGAGGGGGTGGAGGAATTGAGATTGGGAGGGTGGCAACAGAAAGTTTATTGGCCATCGCTTGCCATTATTGCAGCAGAGGGCACAGAGGAAATAGCCCGCGCAATTTAAAACTTGACAGCTACGCGCTTGTTTTATTGATTTTCACAAGCATGGTTTGTGTGGTTATGTTGTCGATCAGCATCAGTTAAAATTATTGCAATAATCTGTAAATATAATCTTGATTGATAACATCATAGAAGTGTTTTAGTAATTTATTAACGGAAGCTATGACTTCTTTTACTATATGTTTTATAGAATCTTAGGTAAATTATTCACAGAGGGTTTCCGATGGCAACTTTCCACCGATATTTGTTGCGAAATTAATTTTTTAAGGAGTATGCTTCGAAACAATGGAAATGTCAGAAATTTAAAAAAATCAAGGTTTTTCTCAAGAAAAGATTATTTGCAATGTAAAGGACTTCTAGCCGTTAGGCAGCGTTAAAGAGTTAGACCTTCAACAAGCATTTCCTTAAGAAGCGCATAAGCCGAAATTTGCAGGCTCGGCCCGACTTGGAGTAGATTTCAAGCGACCCGAGAAAAACCTGGTAACTTCTTGATTGACCTAAAAAGCCCGACACACACCCGAAAGCCCTGACAGGCCGCACAGGTTCGATAAGACCGAACGACCGGACAGAGTCGATGGTGCCGAAGTAGGGCTGAGAAGCCCAATCGAGCGCAAAGGCCCGACCAAGAAACTCAGCGCGTGCACGCTTCGTTTAGTATTCAACTAATGGCCGTGCCAGTTAGTACGATCGTCTTACTCAGTAAGAAAAAGTTCTCGATTCGGTCCTCCTCTTCGGTTTAGTACAGTGTTGCCAACCTGAGGGATTAAGGGACATTTTACCTATATGGCATGCAGTAGAGGATAAAGGGATTTTCTCAGTTTATTATTCAATTTCATTTAGTAAAACCAACATTTTTGTTTTCCGGTTTTTTTTTCATGGTTAACTGTATAATGCGTACTTTAATTAACTCTAACGAACGATTTTTTGCAGAAACAGAATGCATGTGAATCAACCCAGTCCAGCGCACATACAAAGCTTAACTACTTAGGGCGGTTTGCTTGATTCGATTACCGGTTTAATCTTGGTTTTCAGTGGTGTTTGTTAAATACTGCTCAAACAGTTAAATATATGGTGTTGGCATTAGTAAGATTATTATTATTAATAATAAGTTTTCACCAACATTTGTGTCAACAACAAATTGTACTAGTAGTAGCGATGAACAGGAGCGCTAGAGGCCTGCACGGGCAGCGTTTTTTAGTCGCGCCGAAGCTCGGATTCGGGACATTTGGTTTTTTCGGGCCTGTCGAGCTGTTGGAGCTTTACGGGCCTGTCTGGCTTTTTGGACTTCTAGGCTCTTCGGGTCTATCGGGCTGTCGGGTCATACGGATCTGTTGGGTCTTTTATTTCTTGGCCCTTCGGGCTTCTCGGGTCTGTCGGGCCGTCAGGCCTGTGGAGCTTTTTTGACATCTTTAATTTTTTTAAGAAGTCTACAAAATATTCCTTAAATCTTCTTTAATTTTAAAACTAAATTGCTTTTATATACTGAAGTTTACTCCTTAGAGCCTTGCACAATGAACATTTCTGATTGTGCTTATGCAAAATGTTGATCATTGTGATTACTGACTAGACTTAAATCAGCACAAAAATATTATGAAAGTTAGCTAGATAATTGGATTTACTACATCAACTGCTATTCTTCAGCTGTAGAATCAAATCTACACAATATTTCATTTCACATAAAGAGTGTTTCACAAACCACAAATTCTTTTAAAAAAGCCACGAGTATCAAATAATCTACACATTTTAATGACGTCTCGGGTATTGCGATGAGACTAGGGCCGGCCGAGGTGAGTCATCATCTGGCGGCTTTTCATTAATCTCCCAATAAGAGGGAAGCGAGGGGGATCAAAGTTGGAAATTTTCCACTTTTTCAAAACGAAAAATTGGAATAACTCGAGAACGCGTGGGCCGATAGGAGAGCAGGTAGAGTTTTAGGTTCCTCAAGCATCTTGCTTGATGTCTAGCGGCGAAAATGGACAAAAACTACTGGGGCCTTATGTGAGGCCCTAGCAATCTGGGACCAGAGGCGCTGTGATGTAAAACCTCTCTGGAGTGTCTTGTGATTGACAGATTTAAATTCGGATTTATGGTGTCCGTGGGAGAGGGGTAGGGATAGGGTTTTGCAAAAATATCGAAACGGCAGTTAGTATCCCAATTGAGTTCGGAAACTATAAGGGGTACGGGGGTCTGGTTTTCGGCGTTCGGCGCAGGTTTGCGAATGTTGTCGGCCAGTGGAAACCAATTGCAGGTGATAAACCAAAAAACCCCGAGTTTCCTCTGAAAACCCACCAAAATGGGTCCATCCGTCCGAATGGTACGATCGACGCGATATTTGTGATTTGTATTCTGGGAGTACATCTCTATCTACTGGGCAAAACCCGATTCGATTCGGTTAACTTTTTTCTGTGGTCTTCGGCGATGCCCACATAAAAAAAATTGTAACTCGGTTGATTATGGTCCGATCGAGCTGGTCTTTTTTAATGCTAAAGGGCAAAAAGCTTAGGTAAATACCAGAAGAAAAAGAAATAGTTAGTGTAAGTCGCTTGGGCCAAACTTAACCTATATTCCAAGATGCTTGTTTGGTGGTGTGGGGCCCTTAAGGTTTATTAAAAAATCCTATTTCTTCCAAATAACTTAAAAACACTTTGTCCAGCTTGAATAAAACTTGCCATGTAGAAGCTTTAGACCGTTATCTCACAAGCAAACGAATCATTTTGGTGTGTAGGTAAGTTAATTTCCATGAAGATCCATTATAAATTATATTTCCATATAATCGTGTTGTTTTATGTTAACACAGACTGTAAGATTGATTATTAAACTGACAGATTGCAAAATGATAGGTTAGAAAGTCGTGTCAGTTACATTAGGGATTTTATTTCTATGTATGCTAGTAGCACCGTAAAAACATTAGCCTTTGGTTTTACAATTTGTGTCCAACTTTTGTTTAAAATTGGTCTGAATCTACTTTCGTTTACGTGTGTTCATGAAAATGTTAATAACAAAACAGTTTGTCCTTAGATCATATGCTTGATAAACAAAATTAATACTTTAATTTTAATTTGAAAATATAACAAAGTACCTAATCTGTAATCTATAAATATGACGTAGTTATTTTAGTGTGTTTTGTAAATAGGGAATTGTTCCGTTATGTTTCCTACAACTACTGTCAATTATAACCTCAAATAATCTTATGGCAATTATATAACCTTATTTTATTTAATTGATAATGTTTTTCAGGGTTAAAATTAAATGAATTCTTGATAATTTGATTACTTTAATGAACCAAACGCTACCGTATTCTCACGTTATATATAATTTCTCAAGCATTTTGCTAATGTTGTAATTAATTTATAACAAAATATGTTACACCTACGATGCATATACTATTTGTTTGTCATCATGACGCTGTAGAGGTTACGTGGATCCAAAATTTAAAAAAATAGACAAAACCTATACACTTAAAAATCTACATTGGGCATAATACATACAAACTGTTGCCTAGCAACCATATCCAAGTTAATGAGGTCCAAGATCAGCGCTTATACCATAAGGTCCTTTCTGATAATTTGTAAAAAAATTTGTAATTTATATTGTTTTTTAAGGATTAATTCACCGACCCATTTATAGGTTAGAAATTATTATATTTATACATCTTTTGAATTTTCTAAATTATTTGTTTAATTATACTTAAAACCTGTTAAATTTGTAGATGATGATGAGATTTGTATATTACAATATTACTTTTTGGAAATAGCGTGGAGTTTTCTATAAGAAATCTATAAAACTAGCACGATGTAGGATCAGATTTTTTAAAAATCTCTTGAAATTCTGTATAATCCGCAAAAACAATTTATTGAAATGTTCGAAGTTTGATGTAATCTAACGGTTTGTGCAAATTTCAAGTAAATTCGCGTGAATCTGACGTTTCACAGTTTGTTTGACATTAACTTATGTCATGCCAAAGTAAGAATGATTCTAGACAAATGCTATTAAAATCAAGTGGTTTTGATTTCTGGTTCCATATGTCTCAACTCATATAACTAATATTATGTGGAAACTCTGATTGTCCAAAGCCAATTGATTTTCAGACAAACGTTGCTAGCTGGGTCCGCTGAATCATACCTGCAGTCATCAAGATCTCTAATGGGTTTAGCAAGTATCTTCTCTTGGTTCTTTATAAAGTCGACCATTTCATTCAATTTCTCCTTGTATCGTATTCCTAGATTCTTTCCAAGCACGTACTTCCAATCGTCCGATTCAACAAGCAAACCGAGTTTCATTTTTTCTGAAACAAAAAAAGTCACACTATAACCACTAACAGTGATTGATACTCAGGCTCACCCATAAGGATTTGTACAGCTCCAACATTATGATAATCCGGTAGACTTTTTATTTGCTCGGCTCTTTCGTCATATTCGGAGAACTTCTCACTAATTTCCACTATTAATGGCTTGCGATCACAGAATGCTATAATCTGTTCCTCCTTGTCTGCAGCCCACAAAAATGAATATCTGAGATATCCCTGAAAGTCAAATTCTCAATATTTCTCAACGAGATGGAATTCTAGATGTTTACCTCTAATAATTTTGCGATATCAGGTTGAAAAACATACATTGCACCTTGGAGACCTGTGTATAATCTGATAACCTCTTTTTGTTCGCTGACGCTTTTGTAATAATTAGGAGTTTCCGTTTCTTCTTCATCATCTAGAAATTTCATTTTATATTTTACTAGAAAATCTAATTTTATTCCAATAGTGATTACCAAATCTTAAAGAAAGCGTTTGTGCTGAAGCACAAGGTTGCTCATTTTGACCCCACAGGGGTATTTCCTTGTGTATATTCACAACGTAACTCAGAATTATTGCAAAGTGGCTTTGTATTTGTTCTAAAGGCGGAGTGATGGTTGCAATGGGAATATGAAGCTCCATGTAAGTTTTCATTATAGCAGTACTCTCTGATAATTCTTGCAGACTAAAATAATCAATTGAGAAAGAGTCTTGTTAAGATGCGACTTTTACCTTCCGGCTGCTACACGCTTCTTTAAAAGGTCTAGAGAATGTTTTGTACATTTCACAAGGCAATCGACAACTTTAGCATTGAAGTAAGCGAACATTTCGACACAATCAGTGTGGATCATCGACAAATCTATTGGAGCATTTTTGTCTATTTCTTTAAATGCTATAAAGAGATGGAACCTTAACACGATGGTGCGGTTGAATCTCAAAAGGATACCCACCGGCATCTTCGCCTTGATTCAATTTAGAAGCTGAACCAACAGGTCTCACAGCCTTTTCTGGATCCAACCAATCATATTTGCCTTCTTGCAATTTAGGATCTGTCATGGTGTCCAAAAACTTATCTATTAAAGCTATCACGGCACGCTCAGACGTATACAATTTTAACTGGATTTCTTTCACTGGGATATTTTCAAATGGTTAAGTTGTAGAACAGAAGATTGTGTCAACTAGAAACTTACACATTTTCTCTTTATGCTGCATGCTAGCTTGTTGAAGTTCTGACGGACTGAGCGCTTTGATGGGAATATACACTAAAGTTGTTACTGCAATGCTGTCTAATACTTCATCTATACGTGCTTCTTTCATGTCTGTCACCTAGAAATTGTTTCAATTTAACACCTAAAGTTTTATTTATCACTCTAATCATACCTCTTTCACGAACAGTTGGACATCATCCAAAACGTTTGTGATATCGCTACAGAACTGTGGTATCTTCATCGAAGTCCAAGTGATAGTAGACAGACCGGGCAAGAAAACGTCTTCTATCTTCAATAGTTGTGATCGCATTAGCGGAATAAACAATTTCGGTATATTCTTCCTGATGGTATTGTTACGTTCAACGAGTGTTTTCATAACCTCATAGGCGTTGAAAATTTTATCTTTACAGAACACGAGTATTTTCGCAACATCCGGAACATCTACAAAGAAAAGCATCCAAGCGAAATTCTCGTTCTGATCTACTTGCCATACTCACTTAAATCGAGTTTGTACATGTATTCAGCTTCCCTTATTGTTTCCGATATGTACGAGTCGAAATTTACAACGTAACGCTTCGTGTTGGGATTTTTAAGGAGAAGTGGAGTATTTAGAACATTTCTCACCTGTAATCATTCGGGGTTTCACTACAAACTGAGAAAATGGCTGCGTTTATCACTAAAGAGCAAATGGTCGCATTCAAGGACGCTACGCAACTGAGATTCTAACTGAACAGGTTTCCTGTTGTTACTTTTAATCCCAAATCTGATTCAGCATTAAACCAAAAACGAAAAGTGCAATGTCAACGTAATTGTAGCAAATCATCAGCGCCCTTGAATGCGCCCAACGTTTACATACTAAACATCTACTCAAAATACACTTGTAGGTAGCAGAGCTCTAATGAGCCACTTTTAGCATCTTCCTAGGCCGATATACCAGCTGCAGTTAAGGCAAGTTAGCGTCTGTCACGCATATATAGTAAAAATTGGTTGACCGCCTCTGCATCTTCTACGTCTTCCAACGGGTCACCTGCAGTGGCCTGAAGTTGGGTTTCACTCTTCACCAACTTTCCAAAAACAGTCAATATTCCATGGGCCAACTGTGGTGGCCAAATCAGTCTTCTAAAGTCGGATTTTCCCGTATACCAGCCTCCCAAGAAACGTAAACCCACCTCAGGTTACCTGCAGTGGCCTAAAGTTAAGTTTCGCCGTCTACTAACCTTCCAAAAACAGTCAACATCCCACGGGCCACCATCAGCTTTCCAAACCGGGCTTTCCCGTCTATCGACCTCCTAAAAAACATAAATACACCTCAGGTCACCTGCAGTGGCCTAAAGTCGGGTTTCACCGTCTACCAATCTTCCAAAACTGGTAAAAATCCCATGGGCCGGATTTTCCCGTCTACCAACCTCCTAAGAAACATAAACACACCTCAGATCACCTGCAGTGGCGCAAAGTCGAGTTTCATCGTCTACCAACCTTCCAGAAACGGTAAATACCACACAGGCCACCTGTGGTGGCTAAACTATGAACTTCGTCTTCCATCCGACTTTTGAAAAGAGTAAGTACCTCGCAGCTCACCTGCAGCGACCGAAGGTCGGGTTTTGGTCTCCTTTTACCTTCTCAATGAGCTAATCTCGAACGCGTTTGGAACTATGTTGTCCAACGATTTGCTTGTAGCGGCATAAAATTGGATTTCGCCTTTTATCGACCTCCTAAAAAGGACTTCGCTCTCCATTAACGTTTTTCAAGAGCTAATTACAAGCACAGGTCCTACTGTGCTCTCCGCAACCTCCTAAGAACCCTTCCTCGGGGTTTTCCTTCCAGGAACCTTTCGAAAAGGGTGATTACTCCTAAGGCCACTCGCACTGGCCAAAGTTCGCGCTTCGCTCTCTTCCCTTTTCAATGAACTAATCTCAAACGTGGTTCAACCTGTCGCTTGAAGTGCCCTAAAATACCGTTTCACCGTCTATCAATCTCCTAAAAAGGATAATATTCCCCAGGTTACCTACGGTGGCAATAGACATAGACATTTGGCAGGTGACCAGCAGTCGGACCTTGTCCACCACCAATCTCCCTACAAAGCTAATCTCAAACATGGATGGAGATGCGCTTTCCAACGGGTCAACTGAGGTGGCCTAGATTCGGATTTTGCTGTCCATCGACCTCCTGAAAAGGATACATGCCATATACGGTGGCCGAACATCGGACGTCGCCTTCCATTAACCTTTTTGAAAAGTTAATTACGAACACGGGTCGGACTGCGTTCTCTGCCAATCTCCTAAGAAAGGTGAATATCCCATAGGACACCTGCGGTGGCTGGATTTTCTACTTTACCTTTATCAGCCTTCTAAAAACGGGTTTCGCCGTCCATCAACCCCCTAAGAAAGATGAGCATTTCACAAGCCACCTATGGTGGCCGAAATTCAGACTTAGATCATCATTAACCTTTTTTTAAGAACTAATTACAAACACAAGTTGCGCTGCGATCTTCGTGAACTTCCTAAGAAGGGTAAATACCTCTCTGGTCACCTGCAGTGGCCTAAAGTCGAGGTTCATTCTCCAACAACTTTGCAAAAAGGGTAGATGTACCATAGGCCACCTGTGACCAAAGTGTAAACTGTGGCGTCTATCAACCTCCTAAGAAGGATATATATTCTCCAGGCCACCTACAGTGGCCGAAGGTCGGACTCCGCCCTCCACTAATCTTCTTGAAGAGCTGATTACAAACACGAGATGGGCTGAGCTCTTCGTCAACCTTCTAAGAAGGTTAAAATGCCTCATAGGCCACCGCAGGTGGCCTTCCATTAACTATCTCTTGGGCTGCCCTCTCCGAAAGTCGGGTTTCGTTTTTCACCAACCTCCTAAGAAGGGTAAATACCTCTCAGACCGCTCCGGTGGCCTTCACCTTCTACCGATTTTCCCCCGAGCGATCAACGGTTGACAAAGGTTGGACTTCGCCCTCCATCAGCCTTCTCAAAAAAAAAGCAAATGCCTCACAGGCCATCCGAAGTGGCCAAACGTCGGTCTTTACTCTCCATTAACCTTTTCAAAGAGCTAATTACAAAGACGGGTTGGGTTACGTCTTTCAACGGGTCACCTACTGCAGCCTGTGGTCAGATTTCACTCTGTACCAACCTTCCAAGAAAGGTGAACAACCTATAGGCCACCTGCGGTGGCCGGATTTTATATTTTACCTCCTATCAGCCTTCTAAAATCAGATTCTGCCGTCTATCAACCTCCTAAGAAAGATAAATACCCCTTAGGTCACCTACGGGGCCGTTGTTCGCCCTCTATTAACCTGTAGTAGCCAGTAGTTGATCTGAGCTACGGCTAGTAATAACTTACCTGACAGACATGTTGGAACCATGCCAAATGGTAAACCTCTTCATAATGTACAAAAACCGAAGCCAATGAGTTGTATAGCTGGATGCATTTTTGTGCTTTTCGATGTCTCATCACCTATTTTATAAAATAATTAATAAAAATAGCAAAAATTAAAACATCTAACTGATAAATACCTTTTTGCGTTCTTTAAAAACGTTCATGGGTTCTTCAATCCTAGAATACAACTGTCTTATCCAGGATATGCGGCCGCTAACAGGCGGCATCAGGCGAGGCAGTTGTGGATTTTGCCTGTCTTCGTTGTAGTAATCACGAAGCTCTTCAATCTCATCTTGGAACATTTCTATTGCCTCCAGATAACGTTCGTCGAGATGGAGGCATTCCAAATTCAATTTTTCGAATCTAACAAATCAATTAGAGAATAGTAAGGTTATGTAGAACTGTTATTTACTTCTTTATTTATAAACTTAATTTAAATTAAACTTTCTTTAACTCGAAAACATAAAATGAAATGGTATTAGTTGGAAATTATTTAAAACAGTACTACCAACCTATGATGTAATGTTATAATAGCCAACATAAATAATTATAAAAATGAAATAGTACTAATAGTAATAAAATAACGTTAAAGCCAATAACTGTTACCTTTTTAATAATCTCAGTACGTTATTAACGTCGCACATCTTTTCAAGAGAATTCCCAACAAACTCTTCGAGTTCCCATTCGGCATCGCCAACTTGTTGCCTAAATTCCGCATAGTCTTTATCGAACATATCCTGACGATGATTTAAAGCGTCGTATTTCTGTGATGATATTTTCTTGTAGAATCCGCGAAACTTCTCTGCAAACTGGTTTATTCCTTCTATCGTGCTGCTTTGCAGGATTGAATAGCTTATTGTTGTGTTGAAGACGTCAACAATCTATAACAAGGAATGAATAGGTATAAGATACTGAGCTGACTTTAATCTTTAGTGGTATTTGTTCAAGACGAGTGTTAATCAGTCTTGCCGGCTCTGGACCACACAAGGTCTTGAATGCTGATTCTGTGTCTGGGTCTTGCCCAACGACAGCCGATGTGTTCAGTAAGACTCGCTGTGAAATTCCTGTTTTGTGAAAAAGACACTTTAATTTAGTTATGAACACGTCGAGTGATTATTTGAATCTTATGCTTTCACCTTTTGAGTTAGTTAGGAGGGAGTTTTTTTTTTCGTTTGTGGTTAAGTACTTTAAGACTTTTACTCCGAAGAAATAAATAAAAGAAATAAAAAATGTTTTTAACAATAAAGCTTTCTGTTTTCTATAAAATTTATATAGTAACGGCAGTGGTACATTAGCCAGTAAGACCCGTTTTAGAAAGAATTGCGACGTTGCCAGGTTTTTTATATGTATGTACATCTAAATATTCTTACATATAAATTACATATAAACAACTACACTGAAGCTTTAAAAACTTATTTTCAGTAATTTCTTGTCGCGTAGGTATACTGTATAAACACTTTTAGTTGTAAATGTAAGGTTATGTTTATTTGTTTGTTATGTATTTGGCTAAGTTGGTCATATTTTACAATAATCTGCACAAAGATCTTATTTGTCTGTTCTTTTTACTTCACAGCAAGCTTAGTTAAATCTCACTTCAATCTTAGCTTAGTAACTCAGAGTTGAAAGACGAAGAGTTTTGAATA
>VTPC01090884.1:10061-25382 GCA_011009095.1 Ignelater luminosus
TGCGATTGAGAAATAAAAAACTAAACGCTATAATAAACATTAATCAGTGTCGTATAGAGATCAGAAATAAAAAGCGTATGAAATATAGACGTTAAAAGCTATTTCGCATTATACAGTTAGTAGACGACAAAAAAAGCAGTAACTAACATAACCTGGTGATGTAATAAAAATAAAATCATAACTCCAGGACATAAATATAATGATGATAAATGAAATAGTGCTAAAGTCACACTAAAGAAAATGTAGATGTACTTAAATCTCGTTTTTCGGTAATTTTTTACTGCCAGAGATGTAAACGCCCAATATATTAGAAATGTTTAATTTATCATTTGGTAGATATCGTAAAAAAGCAATTTTGTAGGTGGTTAAGAATTTGAGGAAGTCGCTACAGTATTGATTAGAGAAACGCGAGCAGCAAGAGAAACTCAAATCTATAAATTTAATTAAGCGTTTCTAAAGAATACCAAAACAAATATTTGCATAAGAGCGATTATTTAACAAAATTAATTCCATTGCTCAGGAATCAGATTAGAATTTTAAATCAAACGGACAAATAAAAAATAGTTAACAATTTTGCACCAAATAAAATATCGAATTAGGACACTTAATATTACACAAATGTACAAGAAAGCAGAATTTTGTGGGTGTGAATACACCTCCAGGTTAGTTTCAATGCGAGTAGTAGAGATAAAAAAGCGGTAGAAGTGTTTATGTGATCCAAATAATATCCCAAAGACATGAGACATAAAAATTAATCAAATTACGATCCTGCAGAGTTTATATGCGGAATTTATTTATAAAAAAAATTGTATTTATATCACAGATGCAATATTCAAAATAAAACAACCTCAAGCTAAACACATGCAAATAAGCGTATATGGGAGCACGTAATTAATTAGGTATTTTTGAAAGTAGTTGTTAACATGTATTATTTGTTTACGAAATATTCTCTCAACTTTGTTTGATTAATATTATTAATGTTAAATAAACAGTTTATTAAAAACATAATGTAAAGAAGATGATCAAATAGATGTTCAAACTCATTCTATAAGTTTTACTGCTCTGTCTTGGAATTTGAAAGTATCAAATATAATTTTAACCTATTTTGTTTATTTGGAACTTCTACTTCTTGTATATCAAAGAAAAGATTACTATTTTTAGAATATTAAAACAATTTGGTGAGAAAAAATGAAATTTTAAGCAACTGTACCAAATAAGGACGTGGAATGCAGTCTAGTATTTCCCAACACACAATAAATCACTTAGGAACAATTGCCTTGGATTTTTTATTAAATTATACCCTTATCAGAAATTATGTCCTTACTTTCTTTATTTACGTATATCATTAAATTCTTAAAAGCGTGCTTCGAGCAATAATTAGATTTTATCATTGATAAATTGTAAGTATGCAGGATTGGAAGAACGAGAACTTTTGCACATTGATTTCAAACAGGATTGATCTAACTTTCTTATCCTGTTCAAAAGTGACTAACCATAGATCAATTTATTAGAAATTCAATAGCTTTACTTTGTTGTTATCAAGAGAATAAAATTTTTAATTTACTCGTTTTTGGACTTCGATGTTGCTCTAATGCTTCTCTTGAAATTTTTCAATGAAGCTACAAAGCCTTGGTGAATTTGAAAATACTGAAATAGATTAATTGGATCAAAGCATTATTATTTTCCACAAAATGTATTGTTGAAAGACGCTGTTTTTCTTGTAAGGGAGATGAAAAGATTTCGCCGTTAGAAAATTCTAAATTAAAACAATATAAATAATCCACAAGAAAAAGCTGTAAGGCTTTTTGGATCTAAGTCTTCTATTTATTTTACATAATTCTTCTGGACGTCTAGGTCTCAATGTGACAACCTTATCATTCGATTCGCCTTTATTGGTATTATCAAAAATTTATATTTGAATATTCATTCTCCCAAAATGGGAGATTCAAATATAATAAGCCTAATTTCAAATTAAGATAAAAATGCTTCATATCATGATTCTCCTTACTATACCTTTAATTGAGGAGCTTTCATGCAAAACCGAATAAATCCACTTCTAGTAGTTTCCTAGAAAAGGGATTTTGTTGAACAGGGTAAACGATGAAAGATAATAAAAAGACTTTCCTTCCTAATTGTGTGGTTTTTGATGAGAATAAAATGTAGCAAGTCTTCTTAAAAAGTACAAAATATCTAAGCAAATATTCCAGGAAATCGTATAGATTTATCTGATGTTGCTGGAAAAGTACCTTATTTACTACAACTGAATGAAACTACAAGAAAGTAAAAATTAGTATTTCGAACATATTAAATGTGTAGGGTATCTTCCTCTTCCAAACAGTCGTATCTCTCTCCATCGCTGTCATGATCCTCTTGTTCATCACCTTTATCGTTGTAAATTTCGGATGTAGATAAAATTCTTTTGTACCAATCCAAATTTTTTGACTTTCCCAGTTTGTCCAAAAGTTTTCGTACAATTCAATATTATTGAATTAAAAACCTTTGTCAGATTTGTTTTTCTTAAACAGATTTTGTTGTGTTTCAGTCATGGTTTCAAATCGATAATGCTGGTTATTAGCAGGTAACAGTAATTTTGTTCAGATTATTTTTACCTTATATTCTTTTTTAAATAATTCTTTTAATGTTAGCTATTCCATTCACTTTTTAATAAAAAGTCTGTAATTCCTTAATATCCTTAATCAGCCCGTCTTGTCCCAATATTTTAATAGCGCCTACTTCTGAATGTACCTTATAGTATCCATCTTTCGCTTCGATAGTGAGATTTCTTGTTAGGACCTTTTTCACTCTACCAAACGCTCGATCAGCGGGCATAAAGCTGTGTCCCCTAACAGGATGTAAGATGTATTTGAGTTACATTATCAGGAGACTCACATTTTAACCAGTACAATAAGGCATGGACGGTGTGGCTATTCTTATTCTGTCCTTCACATCCATCACAGAACAACCTTATGACTCTTTCGTCTTGCAAAGATAGCCCATTCAAGTGCGAAAGTGAAGCAGATCCAATTTATGTACAACCACGTGACGATAAGTCTTCGGCCCACAAATAAAATGTGGGATTTTTGGAGTCCATCTGAACGCAACAGAATGAGTATAAACTTATTAATGTGAATAGAAAGCTTAGCTAATGGACTATACTTGCTGAAGGTCAAAGCAAAAGCTAAGGGCATCTTCTGGATTTTCCTTCATCATTTGGTGAGAGGCATTTGCCCTTTTAGTGTGAATACGATATTGTAGCAGAAGCTTTGTATTTGAATCCTTCTCAATTTTTATTAGATGTTTTAGTCTTGTGCATTGACCGCAGCAATCTGATGCTGGGGATGAAAACCCTATATTGAACTTTGTTAGAAACACTTTTCTGAACATCAAATACGTAACTTTATACTGAGTATCAACTGTAATTGTTATACATCTTGTGCAGTTTAGATATGTTAAAATAAGAAGGTAAGTAAATCCTTTTGTATTTCGCTTTGTTATAATGGGTTTTCCTGACCTCTAAATTTCCAATAAATTCCTTAACTTTTTCTCGTTTAGTAACAGTAACAGATATATGGCCACCGCCACATTTTTCTTTTAGTGCCTCCCCTTGGTTATTAATTTTTGTCACATAACTGATTCTGTGAACTGCTAATCCAAGCGCACGTCGAAAAAATCCCTAACACCTGTGTTATCCCGTTTTAAAAAGTAAACTATGTTTTAGTGATCGTGTTTTTGGCTCATCTTTTATAGCTCTCTTTCTTGTTGTTCGAAGAACAGACATCGTGTGGCAAAGCTTCGTGTTTTGCTCAATTTTGTCATACATCTCGTAGAACTTCTTGCGAATTAATTGAATGGCCTTTTAGATTTTCTTAAACCTGGGTCTGCGTCTGAATATCAAGAATTTTAGGAATGTTAGATTACGTAAAACACAAAAGTATATCAAAAAATCACCTTTTTCTTTTTTCTTTTACACGTCTGGTTTCATGGTTTTTACCTTTGCATCTTTTACAGACACTAGGTTACACTTTTAACTGATCTTACCACTATCTAAGCAATAACACAGAGACAAATGTGCAAACTAAATTTCAATCGCCACGTTAACAGATTAGTAAGGTTATTACAATGAGAGTAGACTCTTACCTAAACTGCAACGTAAACTCTTTACCAACTACAAGGAAACTGTACCTACAAAAACATGCAACTTTCATGCCATCTGTGAAGTAAGATTTTTACTAGTCCGCAAGGGAAAACTGTAAACGATGAAATAGGTTTGCCAGATGTATTCGGTTTTGCTTGAACAGGTGGATTTATTCGCTTTTGCTTGAGAATAAGTACAGCTTTAGAAAGCTGGTACAAAAATTATATAGAAATGATGTGTAACTCATTTTTTACCAGAATTGGATTTATTCGAATTTGCACGAAAGCTCCTCAACTATACCTCCCTTTCATACGTCCTATAGTAAAAAGCATGCAGAATGTCTAGTAATTACAGAGAAACAAAACTCCTTAATTTAAATTGCCAGCTCTTAACAGCAGTCAATATTTTCTAATCAGTGAAAAAAATTGGTGAATATTTGAGGATATTTGCGAAGAAGGACATAGTATGTAGAAAGAACACAAAAAATTAAGACAGAACTTTTAGTAATTTGGCACCCCACACTTCATTCAACGGGAGCGACAAGAATCATGTCTTGCGTATAAAACTCTGTAAGGGACACTCTCTACTCCTTCAATGTTATCCACAACTTTTGTGGAAATCGAAATTTGTTTTGCAAACTATTCAGTTCAGAAGCTTAAGGACACAATGCATATATTATCTACTGAAACGCTAATAAACTGTTAGTTAGACAGAATCAAATTAAAAATAAAGTTCTTTTTATTTATATCAAAGCTGTATCTTTTCACGTTAAAACACCCAGTAAACCTCAAATCTTTTAATAGTCTTTGGTAATTAAGTGGAGGAAAGCTTTTTGGTAAATCGCTAAATATAGGTGGCAGCAATACATACACCGTAATGGTTTGGTTAATTCACTGAAGAAAATCTTTTTACGTTTAATTCAAAACCGTAAAACAGCAAGATTCTCTTTAGTATTCCTGGAAGAAAGAAATTTCCAAGACTACCTTAGCAGGACAATACCAGACCCCATACTGCTGCAGCTACCACTGCAAGGTTCTTTCGTGAAACTAATGTTTCTGTTCTTTCTTGGACAGCAAGGTTATCTGATCTTTTGCTTATCAAACATGTCTGGGATATTGTCAGAATTATGGTCTATGATTAAATATTTCAACATTTATTCTAAATTTGTATGTATAGTTTTAGATTATTTCTCATGTGGAGAAGCTATAAATGTGTTTATACAATGTAATAATTCGGTTAGCAAAAGTAAGCCGTTTGTACCAAACCGATACAAGTCATCGTATAAATGCATCAAAGATTTTATATTAAATGCACGAGTAATCAATTTATCACAAAGACACTTTTCGTAACTGCGTCAAAAGCTAAATGCAAGAATAATTAAACTATACAAAATCAGTGACTGTTTCTTAAAATAACACTTAAGAGTTTAAAAGAACCAATCCACCTTCCGACAGTTAATGAACTAATTACTGTGTCGTGCTGGGTCATGTAAGTAGTTATCATTTTTAGTTATCTTAATAAATGTATTTAGCCAAGCGAGAGTTTCCTATCGTTCCTAAATCTCGATAACAGCTAAGTTGGTAACGTGACAATGTAATGGGCAGAAGGTTTCGGTCGATTATCTATTCCTCCGATAGATCTACGGCACTTCAGAAAAGCAATTCGAATTGCTTAGTACATCTTATCCTTGGCATGTCTCGCAGAGAAGAGATGTGCACTTTTTACAAATAACTTCGACTCATATTGACGTTTGCTGGGCGTTACATTTTCAATGTCACAGAATATATTTCTAGTTGTTCAGATGTGCAACAAGAAATGGCTTCTACATCAGGGAACTTATTTACGACTGATTGAGTAGGCGAAACATAAACTGTAATTCTGAACATTCTTTGGATTACTTTACAATTTTAAAAAACGTTACAAAAGTTTCATTGACTTAATATTTAATAACTGACAGCCAGAAGATGTCATTTAGTACACTAACATTTTTCATACATCGTAAACAATCTTTTAAAAACTTAATAGTATGCTTCCGCTTTAAATAAAAACATCTTTATTCATTAACACTTAAAGTCTGACGCCAACAAAAGCAATCAACTTCTTAAAAGAGTTTTGTTTGATTTTAACTCAGAAGCCATTTTCACTTGTATTGCCATAGCTACTGCATGCCCTCACGAGATTTTCAAAACCTGAAACCTTTAGAAACACAGTAAAAATTTCGAACCAGGCATCTCACACTTATAAGATAAGTCTGTTAGCAGACAAATTAATTAAACCCAAGTAACGGTCACTTTCTGTTTCCGTTACATGTGTTATGTTTAATCTGTGCTTTCGGTGTGTTCTTGTATTGTTTTTTTTATAGTATTCTCTCTTTTGGAGAGGTGTTTGATATTGACGATTTCACACTGATTATTTTTTTCTATTTTTTTTTTAATCAATTAGGGTTTACAAATTTTGCAATTTTATTATTATATCAAGCGAGGCGAAGGGTATAATTATTTCCAAAGTCAAGTTTATTTTTAATTTACAGGTTATGGAATTTCTGTTGAATTGTGTATAATCTTAGGATCTGGTTAGTAAATTTCTTATGTTATAGTTTTTATTCTAAATTCAAGATGATTTGTTTAAGTATTTCCCTTGCACCTTGATGGATACTATTAATGGGTGACCCGATGTTGAGATTGATGTCAGTTACTAATTTTCTCCTAGTTTTTTTGTTGCTAGCTGGTTTCTGGATTAAATTTTCCAACAGAGATTTCTATTTGAGCATTTAAATTTCCTGCTGAATTTACGTGGAAATAGTCGGATTGGTTGAGCGGCTTGTTACGACGTTGCGGTGGGCTTCTTCCGGTAAGACAGACCGTCTGTGCCCGGCGATACTGTTGGTTGTGGTTGTTGCAAGGTCGGTAGTTTTATTGTGTGCAAAGCCCTAAATACAGTGGTAAGTTTTTTTCTTCTTGTTTTTCTTGTGGATGTTGATAGGGTTTTCTTTTTGTACTCAGCTTTTCTTTGAGGCGGAGTCCTGATGCGGTAGTTTTAGGAAAATTATCCAGATGATTTAAAATTGAGATTTTGCCAAACGCCTCAAGAGTCTGGATTAATTCTACGGTCGCTCCGCCACTGGTCATGGTAGCTTGCAGTTCATTAGCTAATATTCTGGGATAAAAATAATAATAATAATTTTTGCTTGTATTATTGTTTTGCTGACTCGAGTTTTGTGTGTTTAACAAAAAATTGTTTTTTGTTTCTGGCAAATCTAAATTCTTACTAGGAGATGAAACGCCAATTGAAACTTTTGTTGCTTCCGTAATTTAGTTTTACCTCTACGAGCAGATCTGCTTCGAAGCGGAAATTCTTCCGTGGTAAGTTCTTGTACTTTTCTCAATTCTCGTTTCCAACAGTAGGTCTTTGATCAGTTTACAAACTTTAGCTTCATTTTGCTAAGTTCTTTTTGGTTTATTATAAAATTTCATTAGTAGCTGACAGGTTGTAATTACAGTAGTAGATTTTCTTTTATTGCTAATTTTCTTGAATAAAAATTTCGATCTTAGATTAGTTATTTGTATGAAATACATTTAATACGAATTTTTCTAAATTTCTTTCTCTTTGCTGTAGCTTAAAATTACCAAGTGTGTGGGTGATTGAGTCCAGTATTTTTCATAAACATTTTTATTAATTTTGAATTATACTGTGGGCCAGTGTCACCCCGATTAGGGGTTGCAAAATTCAAATGTAAATTTAAAACTATCCAATCGGATCAGCTAATCATGAATTAACATGATCATTTGATTTAGTTCTATGTACTTTCTGCAATTGTGAATTAGTAAAGCTCGACGAACACAGATAGTCTAAGCAAACATTTGGCAGTTCCGATTAGAAAAGCTTCAAATAGGTTTGAAATTCCTTGGGATTAGATTAAAAGGTTTGTGTAAAAATCTATTTATCAGCAAAAACAGTCAGTGTTTCAAAGCTAGAAAAGCACACTCATATTTGAGCACTTGATGATAGAAGCTTTTTTAATCAAAATACGACTGTTAATGAAAAGCCCTTGCTGGCTTAGAGAGCTCAAATATCCTATATAGGACTAACTAATTCAAAAAGTTTAATAGAGGCTCAAATAGTCGAACGTAAGATATTTCAGCAACAAAGCCCAGCCTTGCTTTAACAAAAAACATTTTTTGGAGCAATGATTCTCAAACGTTTTCCTTTATGTCCCTTTTTTGACCTTGATAGACTTCACCCCTTAATTAATTATTTATACTATTTATATGTTAAGCTCTATTGACAGAGATTTATTTTTCAATTACTATTGCTGTATCAGTAAAGCTTTGTAAAAGTTGCCCATCATGACGTACCATCAATTTTATTGCCAAAGATGGCTCTAAATTTTGTAAATATGTGTGAAAATAAAGTGAGCAAGGGCTGCAATCAGCGTTACCAGTGCTGAAGAGAAATCTACAGATCTGACAATTTTACAACCGGAAGTTTGAAGAAGACCAGATCATTTTATTGAGAGGCTTTTCTGCGAAGAAAATTGAGGGAAAATGAGTAGTAGTTTGGAAAGTATACCAGAGATGGACGAAAAAAAACAAGCTACAATAAAAGAAAACACAGAGAAGGTTTCCTTGTTCATTCAGTCTACGCTTTTATTTCGTTTTGATCTTAATTTTTTCGGTTATTGCCCATGAAGATTCTTTTAAATTTAAAAAACTTAAGAACATACAAACCACAGTGGCATTTCTCACTAAATAGATTGTGTTACGATGTATCAGTAGTTGCCAATAACTTCTAGATTGTTTTTCATTATAGCTTAGGGGAAGGTGGAGCTAGTTGATACAGTTTTCAGATAATATTTCTTCTTTACTTACATATTACAGCTACTTGATTGGCAAATAGTTTTTAGGTTTTTAACACTAATTAACATAAAAATTCATGTTTTGAATTAAAAAAATAAAAACAAACTGTAACTCTACTTATTAGGTAGTCCCATTCAAACAGGACCGCGTTGGACCGCGTTCGCTCGCATATTACAAAGACAGTAGAAGGTGCTATAGCAAGGACAGACTGTGACTGGCGAGGTGTACCGAGACTTTCTGACTCGCAATATTCCAAATTGGATGGCGGCACGCAACGTCAAGAAGCCCATTCTCGCACATGACAATGCGCGTCCACACATTGCCAATGTGGTGCGTGAGTGGCTTGACCAAAACCAAATCGAAACATGGATCCAGCTACTATATTTGCCAGACTTACAGCCATGTGATTTCAACTGTTTTGGCAATCTGAAGATTGGTCTAAGTGGTGCTCGATATACGAACTTTGATGTCCTCAAAAATAGGATTGATGAGGTTTTGCAAGATAATTTGGGGCGTCGCCTATATCAAGGTGTTTCCATAATGCCTGAGAAATGGCAAAAAATGATCGAAAATGGTGGACAATATAGTACATAAATCTAAAATATCATGAGTTTATCATTTGTAGTTTTTAAAATATTTAAATAAATGTGTGGCCCTGTTTGAATAGGACTACCTATAAAAACAAACAAGAACTTAATAGCGTGACAACCTTATGAGAATTGCAAAAACAAATAAAATTATCGTCGTTGTCGGCACTAGAAGCATGAGCCCATCGTTTAACAACTGATGCATTGTATCCATTCGCCGTTTTTCGATTGAAACCATGGTTTTAGGCATTTTAAACATAAACAATCTTCATAATCGTCGCTCGTGTCTAACTCTTGCTTTTTCTTCTGAAAACTTTTTCGCTGCCTTTTTTGTTGAAATGCATGCCCCTTAAAATTTCTATTGAATAATTTTCTCTTAATTGTGTTAATTTTTTTAAGTTTAGAAGATTCTCATTTAGTTAGTTCTTCGAGTGCTTGTTAAAACGTAAGATTTTATTCTTCTGCAATTAGTTTGTTGTCTTCATTCTTGAGTCTTCGGAGAAAGACTCTTGTACGCAGACGTGTTAGCTTTTCGACTGCTTCAGCCTGTATGACAGTCTTGGAAGATGATGGTTCATCATTACTATTTACAACGATTTCTGGTTCACTATAAATTTCATGATTTGGGATAGTTTCAGTTACAATATTGACACCATTCTGAGAATCAACCTTTGAAACGTCTGAACCATTAAACTGCCTGTCTGTTACCTCCGATGGCATGAAGTCTTTTTTACTGAATATATCTTTGTTGAACGTCCATATACCAGTTGACTGAAAACCGCCAATAATATTGCTGGATGCGGAAGCATTTGGTAAGACTGTTTTCAGCAGTGTAGGAATATTATAAATCGCCATTGTCTTTCCCGCGTTACTCTTCATCCACGCATCACAAGCAGAATTATAATATGTCTTCAGTGATCAAAATATAGATTTATCGAGGGGTTGGAGTCAATGGAATGTGAGAGGAGGTATGGACAAAAAGACTACACCACTTTCTCGGCAATACTTGATTACATGTGTACTAATATGTGAAGCATGATTATCTGGGACAACTAGAACTGGTTGTTGGTTTGTGCATTTATCATGAGATACAAAATGTTTCATGAATAGTAAGAATTCCTCTGTGGTGATCCATCTTCTAGGATTGGCAGCTACTATGCAGCCAGAAGGTCCGTTTATTATAAAATGCTCTTTAAAATATTTTCATAAAAAAGATTCTCTCTTTCAGCGGAAGCAGCGAATCCAACTTGTTTTACACCCTTAGATGCAAATATTTTGCAGAGACGCTGTACAGTTGTCTAGCCAGTTTCATCTATGTCTCACACTTCATGGTAGCTAAAATCATTCTTGTCATAAACACCACTAAGGTTTCTGAAAAACTCGGAAGCATTATGAATATTAAAGCTAGTCATGCGGCTAAGGCTAGTGATTTTGGTTTTCTCATGCAAGGATTAATTTTTCGTTTAAAAAATCCTAAAAGCCACTCTTCACAAGCTTTGTTATTTTTATCCCAATTGTGAGGTACTGTAATTCCATTTTCTTTTCCATATTCGTATGCTAATGATTTGGCATCCGTTGTTGAAAGCCCAAAGAATATCTTAGCTGAATGCCTAATATATTCAACCAGTTTTTTTGAGTATCAGAAGAAATTTGTTTGGTTTGGCATAGGCTGTTGTTGATTTTTAAATTTGGCATTCCACATTTCAGTTTTTTGCACATAACTAATTAATGTTATAATGTTTACATTGTAGGCCTCCGCAGCTTGTCTAAGCGATGTGTCATGCTGTACGACATCTTCAGCAGCTTGCTGCAATACTTCTGGTGGTGTCTTCCCTCTGTTGATTTTACGCTTTTGATTTCTTACCATTTTCCAACAAGAAATATAAAAGATTTAGTATTAATGCGTTGCAAGGTGCGGCAAGTTGTTACTTCCTCAATTCCTAGTTAGCGTTCCTTCTTTTAGCTAGTCGACCTCAATTTCCCATATAAATTATAAGATGTATACGTAGAAAAAAGTCAGAATTCGTATGGAAATCGAATCTACATATCTCAACTGCCTGAGCCAATGGCTCTACCTTTAAGCTAGCAAATTTAGTTAAATATTCAACATATTACCGAGCAAGGAACCCAAAAATTGCATTCTAGCTTTAATCATCAATCTGATCATTATCCAAACATCTCGATCTTAGCCAAAACATCAGTAGGAGGTTTAATTGATTCAAAGTAGTTTGTACTTTTGTAGTAAGAAAAAGAGGGAAACAGCTCTTGTAGACTTTTTGGTTAGATAAGAATCCTTTTGGGTAATCAATCGATTGGAGATGCGTTTAATTATTCCTTGACTTTTTCTGAAAATTAAATTGTTTTG
This sequence comes from Ignelater luminosus, assembly GCA_011009095.1. Classification (NCBI taxonomy): domain Eukaryota; kingdom Metazoa; phylum Arthropoda; class Insecta; order Coleoptera; family Elateridae; genus Ignelater; species Ignelater luminosus. Next base: position 22,005 of record VTPC01090884.1, read on the forward strand.
ACAAGAACTTTGAATTCAATGTCAAACCGAATATTCTGAGAGAAACTTTTGCGATGGTTAAATTTGATATTAGTCTTTAGCAAAATATTTATTTTGCAGCAAAAACTTTTGTTTGTTGACACGTTAATAAGTAAGTAAATCATGAATTATCATTTGAGATTAGAGTTATCGAAGAATGATGTTTGTAAGTGCCAGTGCGTCCTCCTAAGATGAACCAATTGTAAGTAAGCGGAATGCACAATTAATAGTATAACAACAACCTATTCCATAGGGTATTGAAAAATGAAGCATAGTGCATTGGTATCAGAATATAAAATAGCACATGGAGGAAGAATGATCTAAAATACGAAAAACCTCACCACAGACTTAACTGTTAGTAGTTTTAAATTTTTACAAAAACTTCATGTGATCACGACATTTCATGTCCCATCTCTTTTGGAAAGTATGACTACATCTTTATTGTTATTATTTATTGACAACCGATTCAGTTTCCTTAATTTGGTAACAATAGAACTGCTGACACTATTATACTAAATTAAACGTAACATCGTTTAATTGTTTAATAAATAATAGAATTCCGTGAGAAATTACTCCATATTAAGCCGTGTAGATTTTTCATCTATAAATTTAAAAAACATACTTAATTATTAATTTACGTAAAGATGATAATGAGATAATGCTACATTATGAAAATAAACATCGAATATGTTTAAAATATCGAGAAGCATCTACACAAAATTGTTGATGTAGTTGGTTGCTACTTAGGCTTTTAAGATTTGTTTTGCGCATGAATGTGTGGTAAAGTATTAATTTATTAATAATTACTAATTGGGTTTTGACTTTTTTATTTATTTGCTAGCTATAGACTTGTAAAGTATTATAAATTACAAGGTGACTGCGTGAAAAAATGATGTGACATCGTTTTTCGATTAGGTGAAAGTATATCGAATATGAAATACGATACACAAAACTATGTTAGATTGTGTGAAATAGATTTTATAATTAATAAATACCATCTACGTACAAGATACACAATGCGAAAACAAGATGAAAATATTTAATATTAGATTTTAAATTACCTACGCATCTTTTTATTTTAAAAAAATTTTCTTCTAAGTACAAGCTTATAAAATTTAACTTAAAATCTATAATTAAAAAATTTCGTATTGCAAAAATAGCATCTCTTGAAAAAATTATGAAATTCCAATAAAGCACGCAGATTATTACTAAATTTGTTACTACAAATTTCACCTTGAAATCACTTCCTCTTGTATATTACAATTAATTGGTCGTGAAATAATACACCTATAGAAAAAATTAGTTCATCATAAAATTCACATAAAAACTGCTAAAGAATTCAGAGTAAACTATGTCAGACAATTTTTTTGTAATAAACATTGCCGTGAATTAATTAAAACGGTTTAATAACACTACTATGAATTTCAGGTGCAGTACCTATAAAAAATTTAAAATGGGAAAGTACGTAACTTCCAGGCTGCGCTGCTACCAATAACGTAACACATTTTTTTTATTTACTTATCTAATGAAAGTGATTGTTACAGTTTTCGTATATAAGACCGCAGGATTTACGTTTTTGTCAGTATCACACAGCACCTCAAATACATCAAAACATCTTTTAGCTTAAAAAATGTTCTTCAAAGTAAGGATTAAATTATTTAAGTGCTCGAATTTATCAAAGCAAAATATAACAAAATTTTAAATTAGTGATCCAATTTAAAAAACTGTTTAGTGATACAAAAGTTCGTTTTTTAGGTAGTGGCTTTGGCCGTTTTGGCAGTCTCAGTCTGCAATGCCCAACACGGTCTTGGACTTGGAGGTCTTGGAGGACATCATGGCGCTGCTTCTTATTCTTCACTCTCCTTAGGCCTTGGAGGTCATGGTGGTTATGGTGGTGGATTAGGAGGTGGATTAGGAGGCGGTTTTGGAGGACACCACGGTTATGCCTTAGCTGCTCCTGTAGCTGTTCATGCCGCTCCCATAGCCATTGCACCTTCTCACGGTCATGGACACGTTGTTGACTATTATGTAAGTAGATTTAATTAAAAGAAAAACTTAAAAATATGCCTAACGTAATTGACTTTCAGGCTCACCCAAAATACGAATTCAACTATGGTGTTTCTGATGCTCACACTGGAGATCACAAACAACAACACGAAGTCCGTGATGGTGATGTTGTAAAGGGCGAATACTCCCTTCATGAACCCGACGGCACCATCCGTACCGTAAAATACACTGCTGACCACAAAAACGGTTTTAACGCTCAAGTTATCAGACAAGGTCATGCCGCCCACCCAGCCCATGTAGCTCACAAAGCTGTCGTAGCCGCCGTTCCCGTACATCATGGTATTGGATTAGGAGGTGGTCTCGGAGGACTTGGAGGTTACGGAGGTTATAGTCATGGGGGTCATTATTAAATATTGAGTTTCTTAACCTATTTATCGACTGCTCATGTCATTGATCATTACGCACGCTCATTCCTACCATAATTATGTAATTTTTGTTATTATTTTAATACCTGTCTGTTATTTAGACAAAATCTACTTATTTATTGCATAGTAAGTTTATTTTTTATAAAATAAAAAAAAAGAATGTTTAGTACGATTGTGTTTTATTTATTTTTTAAATGGAAAAAGTACGCTAAGGTTCCTTCACAATATTTTCTAATTGTTGCTTAACAATGGATTAATTAAATAATTATTTTATCTTGTAATGATACTCAAAAACTAAATTATTGCAAAAATAAACTTAGAGTGTTTCATGCTTAATAATTTGGTATGCAAAATAAAAGAATTAAATGAATTTATATTAAATCTTTTACAAGCTTAAAAATGTATAAAAATAATCAACTCTTTAAATGTTGCAAATTAACGATGCACACTTAAGTCATAAATCAATGAAATTTATAATTATTAGAGAAGTTATTAACTGAAAGCGTGAACAGCTATTATAACGAGCTATTCACAAAACTAGTTTTTGTCAGCGTTGCAGCATTATTGGTTGCCTATACATACGCGTATGTAAAGCATTAGACCTTAGAGATACAACCTCTTACCATGTATAGATAAATCGCAGATTCTTTAAATTTATTTATTAATCACTTCGATGGTTGTTACTTAAGTAACTTTGAATTTTTATAGAACGCGTTTCTATTTTATTTCTAGAATTTAAAGACCATAGTTCCTTAATGTCAGTAGTAATATTTAAAGTATTAGTGCAATAATATTTTTTAAATACGAAAACGTGAATTTCCAAACACCAAAATGCATTACTTACTTTACGTGCCTCCCGCAAATCAAAAACTCTCTTAAACGAAAAAACTAATGCGAGGGTCGTTTGAAAAGTCCGTGCAAAGTCAGA
>VTPC01090884.1:30382-82651 GCA_011009095.1 Ignelater luminosus
GATTATAAGATGGTGTAATGACAATGGTCTTTTGATCAATCCATCTAAGACTAAAGTAGTTCCTTTCACCAAGAGAAAAAAATGAGATTGCACGATAGACCTCTACCGCTTGCGCAAGAGGTCAAGTACTTAATGGTGATCTTTGAAAATAGGTTATGCCAAGGCGGCAACCAAATCGGTAGCGTTACTCTAGCATCTGTGTCAGGTGGTAGATAGACTCTGGAGAATTGACTCTCAGATAGCCTACTGGATCTACATGGCAACTATCAGACTTAGAGCACTATGCAAATGGTTCAGTGGTCTTGTGGTCTAGTGTAGAACGCACCACCATCGCTCTAAAGCTGGCCAAACTACAACTCCTAATCTGTCTGGGTATGACCGGTGCAATGAACATCACCCCTACGGTTGTAGTTAAGGTTCTATTGAGGCTGTCGGACCACCCAACTTGGATAGGGAAGAAGACAACGGCAACCAACCTTAGAATGCGGAATGCAGGTTACAGATTGGAAAGGGATTTAACACCAGCCACGCCACCATAGCAAGGTAAATAACAAAAATTTTTTATCGACTTACACAATAACACAGGTAGATAATCGGTTTTCTATACAAATAAATCACGTACGGACGACAGAAAAACCTGGAAAGCAGGCATTTACCTGGAAAACCCACACGCGCAGAAGAGCTTCGCTTTAGGAAAGCACATCACGGTTTTCCAGGTTGACATTATGCCATTTTATCGGTGGCATGTAAGGAAGATGTTAGAATGATAAAGAAAATTGCCATACATTCATGGCAATGGGCATACTGTATATATGCTCCTAGTTTGCGAACCAGAATAAGAAATTTTCTTATGCAGAAGTGCATGTGGAAAAGCTTACCACAGCAAAGAAGATTAGTTTCGTCTGGGTTGCTAAACACAACTGGATCCACGGAAACAGGAAGGAATTCTAGAAATATCAAGGCAACAGAACTTGTTAGTCCCCGAACGTATGGGCTTACGAGAGTCAAAAGGTAAGCTATAGCTAAAAAGTAGTAGCTATCGCCAGGAAAAAGAACGTATAATCGGTTTTAACTTATCAAAGTTTAACTGCCTAATAAGCAAGAAGTCGGAAAATCCTAAGTCTTTCAATTAGGATCTTCACGGGCCAGGTATACAGGAACAACCAATATGTCCTAAATATAAAAATGGCGATAAAACATTTTTCCACAAAGGCTAAAGTTTAAGATCTTAAGCTCTCTAGCCTGAACTGGCGTACTCACTTTCGTCCTGAAGTCAGGTAGGTTTGTGCAGAGAACGGGGGAAAGAATAGTAGATAGACTACTACATTTATAATGTCGATGATTGCCCAAATAATGTGAAATTAGAAAGTAAAAGCTAGATTTTCCAACAAGGTATTAGTGTGGTATGCAATTTCAGTTAGGGATTAAGCGTTAAGAAAGTCGCACTCGTGAATATCTATCAGGATAACTTGATTTCTTTAGGCACATGTCCTCCCCAGAATAATAAAATATTTTGGCCATTTTTGGCATCATGCTATTATGCCAGAGGGCAACATAGCCCTTGTGCCTAAAAGCGACAACCTTCAAAGATTTTTGGGCAATTCTTTTGAGAAAAGCGATGGCGCATAAAAAATCCAAAATAAAAAGTAATTGAAGTGTAGAGTTTTTTAAAAGTTAAGGGAAATAAATTTTGTCACCGGCTAAGAGCTGATGAAAAGCGTTAGAAAAAGACCACGCGTCATTCAGAAAAATGAACCGTTAAAATTAATTTAAATTAATATTTCTGTGATCAATAGATATGTTAAGTAAAGATGTGCAAATGCTGCAACTCACGGTAGGTATCACAGTGACTAAGCGGTGCGTCTCGCCGTAGCCAATGAGGCAAAAGTCAGCACTCTGTCTGCCATACCTATAAATATATGTCTAGTATAAGTATAGTTGATTTTGTAAAAAAATGTTTTGTATATACTAACAGCCGTAAGATTCCATGTAACTAGGCATTGTACCTGTTTGGAAAGTATAAATAAATAAATATATTCAGCTGGTAGGTAGATAGTCATCAGTAATGCCAAGAAGGCATAAGAAATAATAAAAATCCAAAACATTCTTGGGTTGTAATACGGCATTAAAACTCAGCAAGTGCAACAGAAATGCTGGTACAAGATGCAACATGATTAAATAAAAGATCGTAAAATCAGTTCTAATAAGTACATCTTTTTGTTTACTGTCGTAGCTAACTTTTGCAATTTCCTTCTCCATTTTGTGACTTTGCTGCTTTTTTGTTTTTAATGTTTTGGACGAAAACTAAGCCGGGAAGTGTACTGGTTTGTTAAACAAAGTGGAACACTGCATTTTTCGCATTGAATTCTGGAGCGTCCTGTAGAAGACTCTAGTTTACAGCGCTGTTCATGTCCTTCTCTAGGTATTGGCCAGTGTCCAATATTGTCAAATCGTACATCATCTACAGGGACTGACATTCTATTGGAACGGACAGATTTCTCAGACTTGAGGTCACAGATAGCAGTCTAGCTCGCCTTGAAGTACTGACAAAATAACCAGAATAAGCCAAACTTTCTACAACTGTCATAGTAAACTGCAGTAAATCTATATGGAATACTGTTAACCAAGTAGTAATGAAAACTAACGCTCGAGGCCCATTTTGGTAAACGAATAAACGTGCGATAGAGTACGATCAAAAAGTCATTTTCATCCACTCCTCCCATAGGCAAATTATACAAATGTATAATTGTTGAATGATATTCCGTTTTTTCCCATCGTCTTACTTCCTCTTGCGGTTCTATTCCAATAAAATTTGACGCCATATTCACAACTTTGTTATCATATACCAACGCACAGTAACGACTTTTTTGTCTTTTGTAATAATGAATCACAGCTTTCTTGACCGATTTGTTGTAGCTGGCGTTTCAATGAACACTTATAAAGTTTATTATTTCATATTGTCCCCACTGTAAAAGTATCTCGTTCTAGGAGTACTTATACTACTAAGAGCGATGTGAAATAATCATTACAAAATAAATTGTGTCCATGGTGGTCAGGAATCTCATTCGACAAATGAGTCACTAGTCTATTGGCAGCCGAATATTCTTTTTTTGCAACTCTGCGGGAAGAGTGGTAGAGCCTTGATATACTATAGAACGGTATATAATGCCAGAGGCACCACAAAGCATAAATACTTTTACTTCCCACGACTTGGGTCATTTTTATTATGATCAGCATTCACCTCAACAATATGCAGGTTATTTCTAAGAGATTCAAACTTATTGCACGACATTCCAACGTCATCGATGAATTTGATTCTTGTAGCATTAGAATTTGTAAAATATTAGACTATGTAGAGAAACGAGTTTTTTAATTTGTTGTTCGTTCGTATTAACACTTTTTCTACTTTTTTAAAGTAAATGTACGTTTGTCTTCTTTGCTAGTTCCGAAAATACAGAAGTTGGAAAATATTTACAAAAATACATCATTGGTGTCTAATTTTCATCGATATTGTTGTTGTTGGGGAAAGAAAAGTCTTTTTTCACCCAAGACACATCCTCATTTTCGATTTACTTTTTAGTTTTTCGTTTATGTGGCAACTTACTTCTTTATTCTGACAATGAAATATTTTCATCGACTTCATCATCAGTTTCATGATTTTTATCTACATGTTCTACTGCATCGCCTTTTTCAATTTGGTCTTCATTTTTAATATCAGAGTCAAAAATTGCAGATACAGCAGTCTGTCCTTTTTCCAAAACCACTGTCCTAGCTACTGTCTTCAAACCTCTATAAAATGTCATCGGCGGTATCCCATCATCTATAGAAACATGGTGCCATAAAACATACCGCAAACACCTAGTGGTGGTTAATTATGTACAGAAATTTGATGAAGCCATGGTAGGGACTTCCATTACATGACACTGTAAAGTCACCTAAAAACTAAAAATTCAAAGAAGATTTACTTGGAAGAATGTGACGTCAAGCCAAACCTTCAGAGTAAAAGGGTTTTGCTTTTAATCTCTTTCTGTAAAAATATTATAAAATTTACACATTGTACATTTTCACCGAAAAGAATTTTGCTTTTTGTCTAATTCCGCTAACAGGACCTACAGCAATATTTCCTTGAAGATCTAAACACAAAATTTTTGTCAAGATTTTCAGAATATCATTATTGTATATTTTCTACGAAGACTACAACAGGACTCCGCTCTTTGTATGCGCTACTGACCTGTCGACATTTTACACACTTTAGCCCAGTTACTTTATACAACAAAAAGACCAAACCTCTAAAAAAATCCGCCTGAAGATTTTTCTTCGGACGTCTTTTTATTTCGGCGTCAAAAACAATCCTCAAAAGTCCATAAAGCCAACTGGACGGCTACAGAAGTTATAGAAGGTCAAAGGTCACGAAAATCAGTTTTTCTCAAATATCTCGTAAACTATTGGTTTTACGTTAATTTTGGTAATTATAAAATTTGTTCCTGAGCTAAATCTACACATCGTCACCTCTTTCAACACTCATATTTCTGAGAGTTTCTAAACCGCGAACAGTTGCAGTTGTGCCATTTGGGAAAGTTTCATTACAGATAAAACAAGTGTTGTATGCCATTATAATGAATTACAAAATATTTTTAGATGAATAAAACGTCTGAACTTTACAAAATGAAGCGTTAAACTGAATTTAAAACGTACAAGATGCGTTATTCAATATTTTCTGTTATACAGTGACCCATGCGACTACATTGGAATGTTAAACAGCTGCTACTCAAGGCCCTTACCATTATTATTATGAAGAAGGATCTTTTCCAAAGACAATTCAGGCAGAAATTATGCAATTATATATGCATGAACAATGTTTCTATGGATAAATAGGTCTTATTATCTGTATACACCACAATACGTACAGTATAGTGAAGTACGCGCTTTGCTCCGAACCTTCTCAGTCCTATATCTCAAAAACTATTGGTTTTAAGTAAATTTCGTACAGAACCTTTTTTGTGTAGATTTAGCTTATGAACATATTTGATACTGATTAAAACTAACGTAAAACCAATAGTTTACGAGATATTTAAGAAAAACTGATTTTCGTGACCTTTGACCTTCTGTAACTTCGGTAGCCGTCCAGTTGGCTTTATGGATTTTTGAGGGATTGTTTTTGACGCCGAGATAAAGAGAATCCCGAAGGAAAATCTTCAGTCGCATTTTTTTAGAAGTGAATGTATAAAGTAACTGGGGAGTGTTTGAATCTCAGCCGAACATCAACTCACATCAGTTGACCACAGTTTTACAACAATTGTAACAACTTGTTAACTTGTTAATAAATTTTAATAAATAACATTTATTATTTTACTATTTATTATTATTAAACGAACTCGCATATTATTATAAAAACGCCTGCACTGCAGTACTTCTACAGCACCAAAACTAGTTGTCATATAACTAAACTGCATAGTTTACTATTTATAAATCAAAGCGTATAGTAATTATTCCTACATACTGAGTAGGTTATTAGTGCAAATGGTTGCAAACAAAACTTTATTTACTGATATTTTCAAGACAATGGACTGTAATATGTTTAGGTTGGTCCTCAGATGCAACATCTAGCTGCTAGTAGCCAAAGTACATCTATTAGAGATACAGCAGAGCTCTAAATATAAGGGTGGCAATCGCCACCAGCAGGGCCGAAAGAGTTAATGTAAAGCATAATTTTATTAGGGAAATGATTGACAAAGATGATATAAAATTAAACGTTGTTTCAATTAATGAAATGGATGCTGATATGTTTACAAAGAAGCTTCATGGTTTAAAACATATTTATGTTTTTTGCGTTTAACTCGTTTCCCTGTAATGCTTATTTAAAGTGCAATACACTAGAAAATCATAAGGGTAAATTATTTGAGGGACCAATTCATTACTCTGTCTGGTGTTCTTCTAACAAAAGCATTTGTGCTAAAACATTGCTAAAGTAGCTACTCAGAAAAGAGAAATGTAAATTATAAAGACAAAGTTAGTTGCTATTAACTACAAAGCCTACAAAGGCGAAAACCAAAGCTAGCGCTATCTAGCGGACAGTTGCAATATATAATCTGTTTTATCTATAAATTAACTGCATCTAGCGCCATCTACACATGAACCAGTGGTAGTAAGATGAAACTTTTTTAGCTTCAATTCGTTGTCCACATGGACACAAGCAATGTTTATTTAAAATATATGTAATACACTAGAAAACATTAAGATTAAATTATTTTAGAGACCGATTCGTTATTCTATCTGGTGTTGTTGCTAACAAAAACATTAGCAGGTTGTTATTTGTAGCTTTTACGGAAATTGAATGCAAGAGGGCGACACTTGTTCTACTGTAGGTCTAGCTTTGTAAATCCTTGGCCGAAATCTTGCTTGGATAATGTTAGTTTATACACTTTACAGACGCTTCAAAAAAAATAAAATTAAAAGGAAGATTAATGATGAAAATGAAGTTTATGCCTGGGAATCCTTTAATTAGTTAAATCTGCGGATTCAGCATTGGCCAATCGCCGTCTGTTGTTACAGATGATTTTGTCAACTGCACAAAGTCTAAAACTTGCTAAAAGGATTTTAATCATCAACTAGATTTCTATAAAGAATTATGAAGTACAGTATCTTCTGTTTGTAGTACCTTAAAGGGGTATTTTAAGCCAAATGAATATTATTTGAGTTACTTCTTGAAAAGATATTATCATCAGTGTAGATTAATTTGTTTTCTTTCTTTTTTATCGTGAGAAGCGATTAGGAGATGAGCGTTCTATTTAATTATTTCGCTTTTAATTACTTTTCAATGGTGGTATGGACTACATCGACCTCTTCGGACAACAAGAACGCAGTACTCTGTAATTATCAAGCAAACTACCTAATTAAGATTTCAGAATTGTATATATTCAACTAATGATAACTTCTTCTAGATGCCTTAGATGTTTCGTTAACCTTTGTTTAATTGATAAATAAGATTTTTATAATTTTTTTAATCTTATACCTTTATAAGGTACAATTTGATAAATATTTAGAAAATGTTATTTTAAGTTTGCCAAAGAATCATTGGCTAATTTTAATTCACTGATTGCGAGCACTCTTTTAAATACTCGTAAAATTTTATTATTTCCTCTGTAGAAACAGTAATTATAGGCTCAAAGATTACTAGAACTAATTGCTATTTTAGCAGCATAATCAGGGCCGGATTTACCGTGTCGGCAATCGAGGCACTGCCTAGGGGCCTCCACCAAAATAGGGCCTAATATTTTATTCTAAAAACAGGGACTTACTTTCTTCTTCTTTTTTTTGTTTGAGTAAAATCTTTAAATATTTGTTGTAAAAATTAAAAAAACTGATGTTAAACTCGTTATAAAAAGTAAAAGGTGTTTGTTTTTTGTTTTGTTTTTGTTTTGGTTATTTTTCCATATTGATCGTATTTGACTGCTTATAGAAAGTTGATTCGTTCAAATTTTGTTAAAACCTTTGAGGTGGTGTCTCGCGAAAAATTTTGGTGCAAATATACATGGAGACCACCACCAATTTTTTGTCTGGAGGCCTTCACTAGAATAAATCCGGCCCTGAGCATAATGGTAGACTATAAAAGTCAAAAGTAATGAGCCAAACCAATATGTGAAACTTACATATAAATATTATTGTTCTAAATTTATCAATAAACAATAAAGGAATTTTGGTGAAGAATATTTTTAGATTCTACATATACGTCTGAGGGAATTACTTTTAATCAATCAACTGGAAATTATTACTCTCTAATATTTGACTGCAATAAGTTTTAAATAGTTTTTATAATTAATAGATCTATGGAGTTGTATAGAAATTCTTACATGAACTAATTTGAAAGAAACTTTTTAATAACCTTTGATATCAATAATTTTTATTATTTTATACGCAACCACAAATTATTTCAACCATCTCATTCTGCAAATTTATGACTTTATAAACAATAACGATTTAACTTCCTTAATGCAAAAATTCATATTGCCAGTTTCAAAAGTTTCATATTATTTACATAATTTTAATTACTTTTTGTAACACTCAAGCACTACTTTAGATTGGTTTTTTATGTCAAGTAATAAATCTCAAAATATAAGGAAGAACTCGATTTTAAATTTCATTATTGCGACAAGGTAAAAGTAACAAATAATAATAATTGAATCAGATATTAATAAAGACCCTATTTTATGCGTTTAGATTCGATCAACGCCGACAATATACTATTGCGAGCGCTTTTTAAAGTAACTGCTTTTATACTTGATTGAAAATTTGTTACAATTTTTTTCCCTGTTAAATTTTTGAATGGGAATGAAAGTGGTCCTAGAGCTCTGTTTGATCTAGATTTACATTAGAATATAATTGCTAATATAAACAAAGGTTGCGAAATTTTAATTAGTGTTTTTAATTTGTATAAATGTATTATCGTCTTATTGTCCAACTGTAAAATTATTAATCCTCACATCTTTTGATGAAAATAATAAAAATGTTTTCAAACGCTCTAGTTATTCTATTAATAGAAAATAATAATTTGTAGGTATTCAATTTAATCAACTGCATTAAATAAAATATTCTCCGAAAATCGTTGCACAACTCAGGTGCAGTACCTACAAAAAACTGCATACAGATATACGATTTGGAGGCTTCGATTGCCAACTATTAGGTAACGTGAATATACAACTTGCTTTTTTTGTATACGAAAGTGATTGTTAATATATGAGTATAAAAGAGTTGGAGATTTACGAGATAGTCAGTTGAAGAACAATATCTAAGTATACAACAATTACAACAAAATGTTCTCTAATGTAAGTTATTTATTCAAAGAATTATTTCAAGTCTCTTTAAAATCAAAATTTGTTTTCTAGATTCTAGCGTTTGTCTTTTTGGCAACTACTGCTGTTCAAGGAGGCATAATTCTAGGACATGGATACGGTGGTGGAAGCTTTTCTGGAGGATTAAGCGGTGGTCTTCATGGAGGATTAGGTGGAGGTTATCACGGAGGTTATCACGGAGGATTTGATGGAGGCCTTTCCGGAGGACTTGGAGGAGGACACGCATTAAACACCTATTCGTACGCATTAGGACACGGTCACCTTGGAGGCGGTTTAGGCGGACACCACGGCATTGCTATAGCTGCCCCTATTGCCCTTCACGCCGCCCCAGTTGCCGTTCATGCTGCTCCAATTGCTGTCCATGCTGCTCCAGTTGTTGCTCATGCTGCCCCTGTTGTATCTCACGCCGCTCCTGTTTTTGCTGTTAAATCTGCCCCTGTAGTTGTTAAACCTGCTCCAGTCTTCGAAGTAAAATCAGCCCCAGTTGTTCTTAAAACTGTACATGCTGCTCCTGCTATTTCTGTATCTTCTGCTCCAGTATTTACTGCTTCTTCTGGACATAGTCATTCTCTATCCTTAGCCGCTCCAGTACTTTCCTCTGGTTCTTCTGGATATGGTCATTCTCTATCCGTAGCTGGTCCAGTACTTTCCTCTGGTTCTTCTGGATATGGTCATGGACACGAACACCACACTGTTGATTATTACGTAAGAAACATGTTTTACTACAATGTATCTTTTGAGTACTTATTATAATTTTGATGTAGGCTCATCCTAAATACGAATTCAACTATGGAGTTGCTGATGGACACACTGGAGATCATAAACAACAACACGAAGTTCGTGATGGTGATGTAGTAAAAGGCGAATACTCCCTTCATGAACCCGACGGCACTGTCCGTACCGTAAAGTACACCGCAGACCATAAGAACGGCTTCAACGCTCAAGTAATCAGATCAGGACATGCTGTACATCCTGAAACTGCCCACAAGAGTACCTTTGTTGTGCCCGTTCAAGCTCATGGACATCATGGAGGTTATTAAATGTTAAACCAAATTTTGTTGCATTTGCCATATTATTTATCGACTGTTCGCATCATTGATATCATAATTCATGTACTCTAGGGTTTTGTTTTAACAATGTTTTCCAATTGATAAGGAAAATATTGTTAGATTTGTATAAAATCTATTTTTGTATAATAAATAATTTTCTTTAATTCTGTGGGAAATTATTGAAACCTATAACATTTTAAGATTTAAAGATTTGTAGCCAATATCTACATGCGCATAAGTTACCACTAAAGCGCGGATTCTTGGGATAATAAAATGCCTAAAATAGGAAGAATAAATAAAATAAGACAAAAATCGTAAATCAGAAAACTGGAAGATTTATAATTTAGTTTTTGTTCAGGTTCTAAATAATTAATAAAAAGGATCTTTGCTACAAATCCTCTAATTACCACTGATCCATAGCCAATAGATACATACAGTTTGTTGTAGAATAAATCAACTATTTCAAGTAAATTTGCTGCAATCAGGTGTGAAACCTTTTTTAAGTTTGATATTTAGATTGCTGGTTTAGCTAACATAAACTGAGTACAGCTTTTCTCCGATTACAGTCAGTTTTTCAGTAACAATACTTATACAGGAATTTAAAAATATGTAATAAGAAATGAAGTTGACATTGTATCTGGAAGTAGCAATTGAAATACCATATACTGCAGTCAAATTATTGAACAAAGTCCCATCTAGTAGGGTAGTTCAGAACATGCAGAAAGAAGGTCTGGGACACATTAGTCAAGTATAATTCTTAAAATTATTTAGGTTTTCTTTAAACTGTAGGTATTTGGTGCCTCTTTTTGAAGTTACCTTTGTTTTCGATTTCTGTAGTTTTTCAACTATACCCAAGTCAGCAACTTCACCAATTTCACCTTCGTGAAGAAAATAGGACTTTCCACTTTTTACCCCTCGCCATGCAATGCAATGCAATGCACAAAATATATTTTATCTTTTTTTCAACTCGTAATTTAAGCAAGACAAACTTATTTATAGTAAAATCTTTGTCTGTGGAGCCAACATTACTAAATTCATCTCTACTTGAAAAATCCAGGGTAGTTTGTAACCGATACTAACTAATTTATAACTTTAAAAAACGTTTTTGTTGAAATGGTTAAGAACAAACATAAATTGTATAAGACAGCCACCATCAGAAATCACTACTATACCCTTAGGTTTAACAGATAAAAATATTTAATTTTATAATGATAAGGTTTTTTGCCAGAATTAGTATCAATCAGTAGCAGTAGATATAAGCATTCCGTACTAAATCGGTTTATTCAATTTAAAGAAATTGTGAAAGATCCCACCTATATTTTCCTAAATGCCTGAGGCAATGTGATGACTCCGAAGGCCAGGAGGAAGTAAACAAACAGCGCACCTGCTAAATTAACCTGAATTGCGTGCAAATCTTCAAGTTTTCGCATTTATTAGATAAAAGTTGTACGTATTGTAGCTACAGACACTGTAGGTGTACATAATTTGGTAGATGGTATCTGTAAGAAGTATCACATGCTTGCTTAGATTTATAAGAAAATAATTATTTAGTACACAGACGTAAAATAAATTTATTGAAATAAAGATTTATAAGCATTTAGTATTAACTAATTTTGTTAATAAGCAGCAACTAAATTTTATTTAATGTTTAATGCGATACTTGTTGCACTAATGGTCGGTATGAGAGTGGACAAATTTCCTGGAGGTGTACGTGCAGCCGCACAGTGGACCGTTTTCAAGTTTTTGGAAAGACAAAGGTCTATAAATCTCAAAACCAGTTCCAAGTACTCGGAAGTAGTTCTTAGGGGTGAATCTCGAAATGAACATTGAAGTAATTCTTACAGAAGACTTCAATGCAAACCTACTTAGAGTAGACAATAATAAAACTATACCTTTCTTTAAGTTTTTTGGACTGTTTAGCTTATCTCAAATTATTAATATTCCAACTCATATTACATCTAGTACGCAAACGTTATTAGACTTAATCATAGAATCAAATAGAGATCTAGTTCTTGAATCGCGTGCGGAGGGAACTGATCTCCATTTCGTTTTTTGTAAAATTCTATTACAGCTGCCATGGGATTCTCAGGTTCGTATATACAGAGATTTTAGAAATTGTAATATTAATGTTTTTTGTACTGATTTGCAAACAATTCCGTGGTAACATATGGTCAGGATTTATAACATAGATGATGAATTATCATTTGTGAATGAGAGTTTGCTTAACTTGATTAATGTGCATGCACCTGTCAGAACCTCTAGATTCTCTAAGCAGCCTTCTCCTTGGATAACAGATACTATTAAAACTATGCAAAAATTACCTGATAAGACACTTGTTCAATTTAAACGTTCGAGACTAGTCAAGGACTGGGAGTATTATAAAACCTTAAGGAATCTCACTTCAAATGCTATCCGCGGGGAGAAAAACGCTTACATTGAATATCATGTATCTAATAGCGGCAAGGCTGCACCCTGGAAAAACCTCAGACACTTAAATATTTATAATAAAAACCGTAAATCAAAAGTTCATCAAACTTTATAAAATGTAGATGAATTGAATTGAATCAGTGAAACAAATCTCTGCTAATCCAGATCAAAATTTGATTAATTTTCATAATAATAATAGCAAAATTAATGACAATAAATTTTCTTTTGGACTAGTAACAACTGCTGAGACTGCTGACCTTTTCTAAAATTGTGGAAAGGGTAATGAACCCTCAGATTGGTGAATTTCTAACGGAGAACTAGCTGCTTCTAGCTACACAATCTGGTTTTCGAAAAAATCATAGTTGCTGTACCTCTTTGGCAGGAATAGTTGATGACATTCTATCAGCAAAAGATAATTGCAAATTAACTGCATTAGGTCTTTTAAAACTTGTCCAAAGCAGTTGATACCTTAAATTATTCGTTATTAGTGCTATTTTCCATTTTATAGGTTTTGAAAACTATGCGATACTGCTGTTCAACAACTATCACTCCAATCGTCTACAGAATGTGAAACTGAATGGTCACAAATCCAGAGTCAGTGCTGTTAGTAGTGGTGTTCCTTAGGGATCTATTCTGGGTCCGCTGCTCTACACAATTTACACTTTAAATTTAGGTAGCATTATTACCTTATGCACTATTGGTTTTAAAAGGAAGTAGGACACATCAATTTTTCCATGCGATATTTATATTTAATTTCGGCTAGAATATCTTTACCCATGGATATAACATTTTGTCGTCAAAACGTCAAAATACTAAACAAAGATTACTTAACTTTTTAATACGGTTAGAAGAGTTTCCGAAAAAGAGAAAATTAGATTCATTGAACGCCCAGAACAAGGAAAATCCATAAGAGAAGTTGCAGAGGAAAAGATAAAAAAAAACATAAAAATACAGTATTTGCGATAGCAGCGTTTTATTCAGAAAAAATACAGGACGACCAAAAATAACCACTTCTAAATAACATAATAATAACAAAATACTAATAATCTGTTAATGTTCTTAAATACTTATTAGGTTTAATAACATCAACATTTGTTGTCTACAAAAATAACATTGGAAATTAAAAAAGAAACAAACAAAATCGTGCTTTCACTAGACTATTAGCGTTGAATAATAATACCGATCATTCGACGGTAATAAAATTATTTAAACACGAGAAATATCATTCGCATAAGGTGCACTTAATTATTGAATTAAATTAAGATGATTCGGTGCTTACAAATGCGTTATTGGAATATAAATTGGACGTGTTCAAGTATTTTTCAAAAAACAATTTATAACAAAATTATGAATTTTGTTCCGAACTTTATCACCACTCTGTATATTAAATCAACTTAGAATTTTCTCCTGATTACAGATACATAATCGGTACTTCAATATCTCGGAATACTTTTCGAGATAATCGAAATCGAAAATGGCGATTCTTCGACATAATGGTATTATATTTGATATCGACTTAGTTTTTAACGCTGAATACGACTATGAAATTTAGATTTTTATATCTCGAGTAGTTCTCAATACATTCGATTTTTATACATAGAGTAGTTCTCGAGATATTCGATTTTTGTAAATTTCGTCATGATCATGCTTGCATTTTTGCTGGTTCGTTTTGAAACCAATAGTACATATTATTTCTATGCC
This sequence comes from Ignelater luminosus, assembly GCA_011009095.1. NCBI lineage: Eukaryota > Metazoa > Arthropoda > Insecta > Coleoptera > Elateridae > Ignelater > Ignelater luminosus. The sequence goes on from VTPC01090884.1 coordinate 44,409, forward strand.
GATGATACACAAATGTATTATTCGTTCAATTCACGTGATATAAACATAGCTAACAATTTAATGAACGCCGATTTAGATAAATTAACTGATTTTGCAAACAAATATTCGTTAGTAGCTAATCCTAGTAAATCTCACGAAATACTATTTGGAAGTTGTAAATCACGTAGTAATGCTATTGAGCATATAAATATTAAAAGAAAGGATACTCAACTTTCTGTCGTAGATGTTTCGCGGAATCTTGGTCTGTATATGGATTCTGGTCTTAGATTTAAAAAACACGTAAGTTTGTGTATTCAAAAAGCATACGCTAATCTAAAATTAATTTTTGCTAACAGACACGTACTGAGTAAAAAAGACCAAAGTACTTCTTACAAAAACTCTAGTTTTATCACATGTTAATTTTTGTGATGCAGTCTATGGACCATGTTTGGATAGTAAAGGCTCAGCTAGAATACAGCAAATTTGGAATTGTTGTGTGCGTCTGATATATGGTATAAGACGTATGAATTCTGTATCTCTTAAGCTCTCTGAGCTTAACTGGCTAAACATGTTGAACAGTCCGTCGACTGAATCATTCATGTTGTTTGTACTACAACATTATCATGTTCAAAACACCGGTTTATCTATATAATAAAATTAGATTCCGATAAGATGTACATAATCTCTATGTCAGAAGTAAGGATGTACTATGTATCAGAGGTCCATTTCGTACAACATCGCTAAACAGTTTAATGTATTGCCTCCTCAGATCAAGAAACTAAATATAGTTAAATTCAAAAAGCAATTGTTTTTACACTCGTCGAATGAAAGTCCTTAGCTGTTCGTTTGTTCTTTCTTTGTCTTTTGTCAGTCACTTAATGACTCAAACAAATTACTTTAAGTGTTATTACCATTATTTATTTTTTAATCAAGTAACTCCGTTGTTAATACGTCCGTCGCTTTTTATTACATATTATTCTCAATGTATCATTTTATGGTTAAGTGGAAGAGCAGTCTCCTCAAGCTGAACTTCGCCTTTCGTTGCCCATTGTCCTTGAATACATCGGTGTTATTATCTATCACGGAAGAGTAATTCCCATCCCATGATTAATTAGATACTGTCTAACAGCTAACGCAACTGGTTTATCCTTTTGTTTCTTGTTAAGATTACATAAAGTTACATTGCGTCATTTCAATTCTAAGCAGGATACGATTTTGACCATGAGGTCAAGCAATTGTTTTTACACTTGTTAAATGAAAATCCTTAACTGTTCGTTTGTTCTTTCTTTGTCTTTTGTCAGTCACTTAGTAACTCAAACAAATTACTTTAAGTGTTATTACCAATATTTATTTTTTAATCAAGTAATACGACCCATTATTATTGTTACTATTATCAATATTAATTTTACTGTTATTATTATTTATTATTATTGTTATTATTATTGCATCAGTACCTTATTTTAATTGTAAATAGCAGAGTAATAATAAAGACTATTATTATTATTATCTTCTTGTGTCCTGGATTTGGATCTTGTCTGGGACACTCCATGTGCCTCACACAGATGGTATATGCTCTGAAGTCTAAATTTACTCATTTGATGTTTCTTATAGAACCTTTCACAGTATGTGGACTGTGCCAAGTAATACTATTTTCTATAAACTTTTGGAGAATTGATGGCCAGGGATTTTTTTATATATTTTTAAAGCTGTTTGTGATCGTTCCATGCGCTCCAATAACTACCGGGATGACCTTAATTCGATAATTCCACATTTTCTGTGTTTCTAACGCTAGTTCCTTGTACTTCAAAACTTTTTCTGCTTCCTTTTCTTTCACTTTTCTATCTCCTGGTACTGCTACGTCGATGATAAAACATTTATTTTCTTTTTGTTTGTTTAATTACTACGTCCGGTTTGTTAGCTCTAATCTCCCTCTCTATCTGTATTTATTTATTCAACATTCTTATTGTCTCTCCCGTTTCTACTACTGGTTGTGGATTATGCTCGTATCATTTCTTTCCCACTTCGATACCGTATTCTTTGCAAATATTATAATGGAGGTTTCTGCAAACTTGGTCGTGTCTCTTTATATATTCATGTTTGGCAAAAGTCGTAAATCCTGCTATTATGTTGTCTGTGGTCGTTTCGTGTTCTTCACACAACCTGCCTTCGCTATTTACATTCTGTCTCAGTATGTTCTTTTTATGGCACCGAGTGTTAATTGAGCTGCTATGATGAGACTTTTTGTTTTGCCTTTAAGTTCTCTTTTCCGTAGCCATTTGTAGGTCCGTTTTTTCTCTATAAGGTGTTCTTGTACTGCTCGCGGATATTGTCCATGCATTTGCTTCTTTTTTATTTGCTCTAGTATTTTGTTCTTTATCTTTTTCTTTGTGCTCTCTTCTGTTTCGTTTCCTCTCTCTTCTAGTTGGATTTCTTCTGAGATTTTTCTTGCTATCCTCATTATAGACTGACCAGTCGGTAGGTTTTGGTCAATTCTTTTTATTTGTCTTACATATTTGTCATTTTCATTGCTGTGAAGGTAGTAGGATAGATTTATGATGGCGGCTTTGTATGTTCCTACTACCTGCGATAGTCTACGCCCACCATCTTTTGGATGTAGCATCTTATATATCGTTAGCATTTTCCTGGTTTGCGTATCTATATTTTCTAATTCCTTTATCTTCCTAATTCACTACTTTAAAGCTGTACTGAAGCACAGGTACTACTGCCTCACCTATAATTAACATTTTATTTCTACTATTTAGTTTGCTCTTTAAGACCTTTTTTACCCGGCTAATATATTCTCTTTGTAATCTATCTTTTACTTGTGTTTTGTCTATTACCTGGGTTTCATTCATCCCCAGATATTTTCAAGTCTTGTTCTCTCCTAGTTCTTTGATCAGTTTACTATCTCCCACTTCTATTCCTTCTGACTCCACCCTTTTTCCTCTTTTAAATATTACTTTTGCATACTTTCCTAATCCCATCTCCATACCTATATCAGTGCTATATATTTTTATTACTTTCATTTCCTTTCTTAGTTCTTGTTCATTTTTTTTTATTTTTTATTTTTTTATTATTATTATTATTATATTGGTAGTTTTTCAAGGTTTTAAAGATTTTTATCAATCTTTATTTTTCAGCCTCCTCCAGAAACCATCCCTTCAGTGCCTATGTTTGTTTTAATATATTTTATGCATTAACAGATTTGTTATTATTATTTAAAAGTTGTGATATTTTTAAATAAATGGTTTTTAACCCTCCCCCAAAGAACAACCCCCATAATGTCTAGAATTTTCTTTACTATTTTTGCCGTTTTCCAAGGAGTATTTAAAGTTGGTTTTCAGATTCATAGATTTTTGTCTTACCAAAACTTGAAGACTGTAAAATCCGTTCAACATTCCAAAAGATGAAAGTTGAATCTTATACCAGTAACAATGCCGTCTTAGTTATCCTTGAACATTCCCAATTTGTTAAGTGTTTTCTACGGAGTAACATTTTGTGGATTTGTGTATTTCTATGTTTCCAAAGAGTGTTGTTTTAATAGAACTTGTATTCCAATTCCATCACAAGGTAAGTATCTTTTATGCAGAAGGTTACGTATATCAAAATATTATTTTTCGTCGACCTTATTAGAAAGTAGGTTTTTCGACCCTCATTTTGTGGCCGAAAATTGACGATTGCATTTGAGCGAGCGACAAAGTAATTTTTCCTACCTGTTGTTCAATTGTTATTTGGTTTTTTTTCTTAGATACGTTTTGAATGCAATAGATACCAAAGATATCGTACAATTACTTGAAAAAGTAAATTCTTAATGTAGAATAACAGTCCAGTCAAATAGTCAGAATAAAAGGGCTTTTAAAACATTTTGGGTAGGCAGCGATTTTTTTTTGCGATGTGTAGGAGAGTCGATGGTGAGTATAAAACCAAATTTTCGGGATGCCGCCTCCACCCATTTGACCGCCATCTTGGAAGAAATAGTGTAAACAGTTTTTCAGTTATATCTCTGTAATCGCGAGTCTCACAAAGACTCTGTAGCGAGCTTTTCTGTACAGAATTGAAATCTCTACAACTTGTGTTAATAACTTTTTCATTTTTTTCATTCTTCCAGGCGGCGCACACGCGGGAAGAAAGTATCATTTTCTTCTCTTGTAGCACAAATAACTGCTACGCATTAATTAATTAGTAAATTACAACAGTGTTTATTGAACGTTAGGATTTTAACTAAAGTTGGAACTAAAAAATCTGCCCTGCTTTGCGTTATCTGACAAAAAGCAAATTATGCTTCTTTATAGATTCAGTAATAAGATAAAGAAAAAAGATTTAGCACAAATTGGCACAATTTGCAAATTTCTAAAGAAGCACAGACTGATGCAAAGTAATGATTTTTTTAATGAAACGGTAGATTAAAAAAAATCAGTAAGAAAACCAAATTATATTGTCTATTTTGTGAAACCGATATTCTTACATTTTGCTTCATTGTTTATTTTAGATGGATTATCGCAATTATGCCAACTAGAAGAGAAATGTGTGATGTACTTTATGCCGTTTCTACCAAGAGACCTATTAGCAAAGATTCGAAAATAAAAATATTGAAAGGAAAGAAGAAGAACTCGAAATTTAAAAGCAAATTGCACAAGGCATTTTAAGCGTACATACCATGATATACCTTTTGTCTTGCATCTAGCGCAGCTTAAAAAATTCCGACTTTGTCCGCCATCGAGCTTTAATGCTAACCCCTGTTTTAAATATTCTGCCAAACTGGAGAGTAACTGCGTGTATATCATTATGATGACTAATATATTTCAAAAAATAAATTGTACAAGATGGATAACACTGTTTTAAAGAAACCCCATACACTAACGAATTTAATGTTTTTTCTGGTAGAACAATAAAGCACAGGAAACTAGCAATTATTTAAATTATTTGTAGGGTATGTACTCAAAACCTTGATTTACTGTTGATTTTCTTCTTCATTAGATTACTCAGTCATTAAAGTTTTTGTCAAAACACCTTTAAGTTGCAGAAATTGTGTTCCAATTATCTGTTAAGCAAAATTGAGATTCTTACATATACAAAACTACGTTTGTAAATACATAAGAAGCCCTAAAGAACATTTAAAAGAGGTCAAAGCAAACAAACACTAGCAAAAAAGTAAAACATTTTTTTATAACTTTTATATCTCATTAACGATTTACTTTTTTGTCATTTAAACATAATTTAATTATTTAAGCAGCCTATAATATATTACTCATGTCTCTAATGTGGGCAATAATTTGCATAAATTATGCATTTGTTTCACTGTTTATAATGGAGCAGTAGTACGTAATAACAATTAAAAATATTAAACATAGCCATTTAGTAAATGTAACCTACTTTAATGAATTTTTTGCTTGCCGAAAATAGACATAGGAATTTAAAAATTTCGGTATGTGTATGTGCAATATCAGTGAAATAAAGAACTTTTACGTTTGTCGCACATGTATACATAGACACAATTTTATATCTCGAAATTACTTGCGTTTTCTTTTTCGAAAGTGAAACTATTTTGTAAGCAATATACCCATATTGCAAACCAAATTCTTAATAATTTTATTGAGTAGTAAGAATAAAATATGTTTATTTGGAAACATGAAATATGTTTGTTTAATATTCCCTATGTTAACCCAAACAAAGATTTTATAATATCGATTTTAATCAATATTACTAATGTTTATTTGTGTCATAATTGGTCTATTACTAGTTGAATAACGAACAAAAGTCGAACGGAAAGAAATTCTTTTATAAAAAAAATTGGCACGACGCAGTCTCCTGATTTAAAACATTTTAATTAACCGATATTGAAGTCACGCAATTATGCGTAACTTTCTTTATGATAGGAATTTCCTATAGTGCTTCGTGAAACAAAAATTAGATTATACTTTTTTCATGCAACAAGTTAGTTTCTTTAGTTACTATTTACTACACTTGCATAATTAATTGCAATCAACAGTCACTCCTGTTATCCATTTTTTCAGAATAATTACTTAAACTAACTTTGTTGGTTGTAGATTTTATTACTCTTTACCGTTCAATACGTCTACCTACTTTTCAAATATTAAATAACTCCTAATTTAAAATTTATTGTCTTTTTAGTGTTTTTTAGGTAAAAACTGGTTACCAATAATTTTAAACCAGAAATGTGTTTGAGAGTAATTATATTTTAGATGTATAGGTTCATTAATTACTTATGTAACTTTTGTATTTTATGGATTTAGAAACGATATAGTGACTACATCGTACTATTTATTCTACACAATAAAAAAGCGAAGCCTGTGTCTTTGCAACGAAGTTTTTTATCAAAAAGCAGCTTTGCAGAAACTTGCACGTGAAAGAAGTGGTGAGATAACTTTTGATAACCTGAGAGTGAATTTTATAAGCGAAGTTTTTAAAATAATGGTTAAGCTCTCAAGAAGAACTTCTTACCTCTAGAGCCCTTACTAACAAAGTAGAAAATAATTTAATCTAATTATCTCGGTTAATTGGACTTCTTTTTGAAATTAATACAATAAATACTCTGTAAGACTATGGGACAACTTCTTAGTAGATTGTGCATAATAACATCGCACAGTGACTTCTAAGAAGAGAAACGTGTAGAAAAATATGTAGAAACAGAAACATCAATAAATTTATCGTCAATTTCTTCTACATAATCTAATAGATTTCGTAACTCTTACAATTCGGAACCTTGAGTGTGGGATACCCTGTATTTGCACAGAGCAAAAAATTAAAACCTCACAACCTCAATTTTTTATCAGCTATTCCGAGAATAAGTTTATTTCTTATTGTATTAAGTAGAGACCGAGAGGTTTGGATTCAGGTGTCGAATGACACCGTATGAATTTCTATGCATAATATTATAATTTTATTTTATCTTACTGGTTTAATTGGGCAATTTTTAAAACATACCAACCCTGTTATTGTGAAATTTGATTTTAAAATGGGTCGTTCCATGCCAAAACGCCTGACAGTTGAACCCGACCATCTCCAATTTTTTTTTAATTTAATGAAAATGTTCCGTTGGTCAAAAAACAAAAACGAATTTTTTAGTTTTGCAAAAGAAGAATGTTTGTCATATTTCCGAATTACAGATAAAACATTCCAGGAAAAAATCCTAATAACTTTGCTGCTTACTGCGGGCTTTTGTTTATTACTAGATTAAAAAATAACATAATTATTATATCCAGGAAGATGCATTTTGGCTGTATTTAAACATTTCAGCCATCTTCAATTTCCTATAATTATGCAGAACTATCAATTACTACAACGATAATCCAATTATTAATTAAAAATATTACAGTACACTAACCTAAATAGGCAGAAATGCGATAAATCAAACCCGACAAAGAAATTTCAATACTAGGAAAACTATACGTAGTCACTTAAAATATAAGAACACTAAAATCAGGAGAACACTTAGAGAGACTGAAAAAAGAACTTTAATATATAAAATGGGACATCTTGGGCATAAGTGAAACTCAACTGAAGGGAGAATCGACTACCTCATTAACATCGAGACACTTACTATATCAGAATAATAGTGAAATAAACGACCACGAGGGAGATGTTGCTCTACTGATAAACAAACGCTTGAAACACCAGGTAACTAACATGCAAGCTACATCATATCGAGTAATTTATATAATGCTAAAGATCAACAAAAGATACAGTTTGCAAATAATACAGATCCATGCCCCAACTACTTCATCTGAAGACTCAGAAATAGAACAACTGTATGAAGATATCAGAACAGCGAAAATGAATGAAACAGCAAATTACGTAATATTAGTAGGAGATTTCAATGCCAGAGCAAGCTTGGGAAAAAACAGATATGGATTAGGCGATAAAAACAGCAGAGGAGAAATGTTGATTGGTTATTGCAGAAGTGAAAATTTATATTGTATTACCTGCTTTTTCAGAAAAGCATTAAAGAGAAAGTGAACATGGAAAAGCCCAAGCGGTAATATGAAGAACGAGACTGATTATATTATTATTATTATTAACGACAAGGCAATCTGCCAAGACATTACAGTCTTAGATAGATTTGACACCAATAGCCACCACCGGCTAGTAAGAGCAGCCATAACAATCAACATGAGCGAATGAAACTACTGAAAAAACAACCTCTCCCAACAAGCAAGGTTTTAGAACAGAACAAAGAAGTATTTCAGGGTTTAATTGAGAGGAAACTGAAAAATAAGGAAGAACTAGAACAAATGGGAATAGATAAGCTTACAGGACATATAAATAATAGCCTACATAGTATGCACAAAACATAAAAAAGATGATAACAAAATTAGTAACAAAACAACTAATAAAGAAAAGAAAAAACCGAGATACTGAAGACTAAAAAGCAATTAAAAAAGAAATAAACAAGAAGATAAGAAAGGACTTACGAGACTACAATACAAACCTTGTTAAGAATACTATTGAAAATAACAGAAACGTGAAGATTTTACGAAATTGGGAGGAAAAACAAAAATAGTTAAGCTAAAGAACAAATAAGATATAATAATCAATAATAAAGACGAGATCGTAACCGTGGTCCAAGGCTTTTATAAACAACTATATATTTAGTTTAAGATACCAAGATAATCATTACACCCGACATAAAGTTCAAAATGTAAGCTCAGAGGAAATCCCTGAAATAAACAACTCCAGAGTAATGACAGCTCTTAAACAAACTGAAAACAAATAGAAGCTCTGGTAAGGATCGCATTAATGCGAAAATGTTAAAAAGAAACAAGTTAAGAGAGGGTGTAAAAATATTGCGGAGCAAATGCCAGTCTTATCGAGAAAGCTATGGAATATAATGTGCTCTTGCACTTGGCTTTTGTCGACTACTAAAAAGCCTTTGACTCCATCGAAATGTGGGCAATTTAAGAGCACTAGACAACGCCAGGATAGACACCAGATACTCGACTCTTATTAAATATATCTATGACAATGCATCTATCCAGATACTAATAAATAAAGACATGAAGACCTAGAAAGTTCCAATCAAAAAAGGAGTACGTCAAGGAGACACGATCTCACTAAAACTAGGATGTTTTTAAGGCCTTGAACTGACAAAATAAGGAAATAAATACAGACGGAACACGACTTAAATCATTTATGATTTGCTGACGATATTGTGCTTATCTAAGATTGTATGTAAGTGGCCCAACTGAAATGGCGATGAGCTGGACACGTAGCCAGACAGAACAGCGATAGATGAACGTACAAAACAGAATTAAAGGAGGAGTGTGAAAACACCTCAAAAGAGGTAGAGAGAGGACATCCAAAAAGTCGCTTGAAGAAATAGAATAAAGCTGCTATTGACAGAAACAGATGGAGAGAATTGGAAGAGGCCTACATCCAGGAGTGGATGAACACAGGCTGAAAAGAAGAGAAGAAGAAAAAACCCAAATACGTTAATAACCAATTAGGCTCATTGTTGAGCTAACATAATGTGTAATGTGTTTTGGTAATAAAATATGCTAGACTAAGACGTTATAACGATTTTACTGAAGAAAGGAAAGTTTGCGTCAGGATCATTTCTCCTAGAAGAGCGGTGTGCCCCGTAGGCAATATTTTCCCTGGTGGGACGGCAAGATTTTATTATGCGTTATACTTGCAAATGAATAAATCAGATTTTTATTAATTTATTTATTTACTTTTACTTGTTTATTCGTGGTCTTGTACAGCACATCGAAATCTACCACATCTCATTTGGCATTTCTTCTTATCATTTATATCTTCTTCATTGAGATTTTTTTTTTCATCGCTATTTGCACTTGCCTATTTCATTGTAATCTCTGACGTCCTCTCTTTGTTCTTCTGTTTGGTTTTCATTTCCAAGCTCTCAACGGTATTCGTGCCCCATTCAGCATTCGCGTATGTCCATACCAAAGTAGTTTTCGTCTTTCCATTTCTTCATTAAGTGTCTCTTTTATATTCATTAGTTTTCTTATGTTTTTGTTTCGAACTTTGTCTCTTAGTGTTAGTTTGCAGCTTCTTCTCCAAAACATCATTTCCACTGTATTTATTCTATTTTCCATTTTTTTATTTACCACCTGTGTCTCTGAACCGTACAGTGAATAACTTACCACTATTGTTCTATAGATTTGGTGTTTAGTTTTGTTTGTAGTGTCGTCGTTCCATATGACCAAGTGTAACTGTCGCGTTATTGTTTTTTCTTTTTTAATTTTATTTATTTTATCTGTTTCTTCTGATACTGTGTTTTTTAAAGTAACCCTCCAAGAATTTGTACTCGTTAGTTAGTTTTATGTAAATATTGTCAATTTCTACATCTTTTACGGCATTTCCAATGACCATGTATTGCGTCTTATCGTAGTTAATCTCTAATCCCTCTTTTCTAAATTCTTCCAGCTTTCTTATCATATAAGCGATGTCTTCTTTGTCTTTTGCTAGTAGTAGTTTTCGTCCATTTCTACTCCCATCATTTTAGGGTTTTGTCTATATAAATCTTGAATAAGGTTGGTGACAGGCAGCAACCTTGTAGAAGACTTTATCTATGGTATTTAAATGGTAATGAATAGTTTGTCCTGTTTTCATTTTGAATTTATTGTCTTCGTAGAGTGATTTTACGGCATTTATGTAGATACTATCTATTCCGTTCTTTTCCATTGCCTTCCATAAATTATTGACTCGGACGCTAACATAAGCCTTTCTAAGGTCCACAAATACAATGCGCAATTCAGAGTTATATGTTATTGTTTTTTCTATAAGCTGTTTGATAGAAAATATGTTGTCAGTGCATGAACGTCCCGGACGAAAACCCCTCTGTTTTTCAAATGTCTTCAGTTGCTTCTCTATTCGTTCTTTAATGACTTTCCCATGTTCCATGTATGTCTTTGGTTTTCGACGCTAGTCTCAATGGATAGAGAAAAGAAATCGATTTGTCGTTTGATTTATGTGTAGAATATTTTTTTGGCGATATATTTATGCTGTCGTTATTTTCTGTTTCCATTGTTCTGTTATAGTTTTTCAGTTTTATGTATATTTTCGATCTTACTAAATAGTGGTCTGATCCACATGTGGCTCTTCTGTATACTCTCATGTCTTTAACTTTCATCTGTGAGTTTTGCTTAACAATTACGTAGTCTATTAGTGACTTTTGGTCAAGAGGTGGTTTCGTATATGTATATTTATGTATTTGTTTACGTCTAAAGAAACCATTAATATTCTTAGTGACTGTTGGTCACATAGGTCGATCAATCTAATTCCATTTTCATTCAAAACATTCTCTCTACTATTTAGTTAGTATCTTTCCTTGCTATTCTTGCGTTAAAATCTCCCACTAATATAGCTTCTTTTTGATTTGTTACATTTTCCAGTGTATTTTGAAGTGTTTCTTCAAAATGATCTTTTTCTTCTACGTTGCTATCATTGGTGGGGGCATAGACTCCTATTACGACTACATCTCTTCTTTTTATTTTCGTGTCTACTCTAATTATTCTTTCATTTATGACAGATCTATTGTATTTTCTCTTTATTGCTACAGAAACTTCTCTTTGTGCTCTTTGGTCTTTATTTACTCTTCTAAAATAGTGAATATACTTATCTATTATTTCATTTTCTTGGGCCTTTTTCTTAATTTCAATTAGTACATCTGTATCCATTTTCCATTGTTTTAGTTTTATGAAACCTTTTTGATATTTGTTATTTAGCCTCTGCACATTCCAACATTCTGTATTCATTATTCGTTTTCGTTGCTGAGCTCGTTTCTGTTTATTTCTGATATATTGTTGTTTCTTTATAATGGGTTTATTTCTGTTCGATATCCAAGGCTTTTTGGGGTTGTTAGCGAATATTTTGTTTTCCGGGTGCCGGGTGCCCTCCTCCTTTCTCAATCGGGCTTGGGACCGGCTATGGCGTAGTTTATTTTTTTTTATTTTCTTTTATTTTCTCGGCCGGCAATTAGCTCTGCTGCACTCAGGCTGACCCCCTTGGAAGAACATAATTTCATTGTAAGGTATTTTAGCTTTTATTCTTTTCAGGTTTAGATTGATTATCGATCAGAACAGAAACAAGTGGTCATACGATGATCTGCCTAATATGAATCAAACAGAATATGAAAATTTTCTTGCTGATGTAAGCGTTATCACAGCAGAGCAAGCTTACGAATTCGATATAGGTGAAGATACTGAAGCTAACGATTGTCATCCAGTCGTTTCTACAGTTACAAATTCTAGTCGACCGCCTACTTCAACTAGAAGTTATCAAATTGGAATTTTTAATTTTGATGATTCCAATGACGACTCAGATTATCAAACTGAAACGCATCTAAATCATAATTATTGTATTGCAGAGAAGGACGGCGAATCATCAAGTGATGGTGATAGAGATGCTAATAATAACATTGCAAAATATTTAGGTTTTTCAGTATTATATTGCAGTTATGAAAAATCGTAAGAAGACATCTCTTAAATAGAGAAGTTGGTCAAATTCATATATAGATTTTAATAAAAAAATTATTATTATTTGTAATGAAAGAAATATATTTACATACTACAAAACATCACCTTATAGCAGGTATTTTAATATACTATCTGATATCGTCTTATTTTACTTGATAAAAAGACTATTACTTCAGTATTGCGTTTTGGCATCAATGGCCGTTAATGTGTTTTAATTAATTTCCTCAAAACAAAACTTCAGTGTACAACGTCACTTTATCTTAAAAGGTCACACCCATGGAAAATTTCTAGTGTTATGCAATGTCTAGTTAGGTTTAGCTCAGTGAGTGACAGATCATTCAAGTTGATCCTACGCGGAAATTAAAATACGCAGGGTCGACTTAAACTGCAAACTTAATTCAAAAATGTAATCGATGGTTTTATACCCTGTTAAAAAATTTTTAATTCAATTTGGAATCTGTAGCTAATTTTTGATGAAGACAACACTGACGAACTTATTGAAATATAGTGAGTTATCAAAGTTCTAGAATGTTCTCCATTGTTTAAAAAGAGTAATTTAAATAAAAAAAGCCTAAGAATTAACAGTTTTAAATTTAATTAGATAATTGTACAGACTAAATTTCATATCTTACTATAACTTGAGAAATTATGCTTAAAAAATAAAATCGTTAGCTATCAAGATTACGATGACGTTTCTCGATTAAATATTATTATTTGAATGCTATATTTTGGATTATTATGCTGTTATCAAAAAAAGTTTTATTGCATTTATTTAAACTTTATAAAATCTTTAAATCTTATTAGCGATTTTTAATTAAAATTTTTGAACTTGTATATTAATTGCATTTTTGGATCTTGTAGTTTTTTTTCTTTTGTAAAAAGCACTGGCGCCCGTTTTTTAACTGGTTTTTTTAAATATATGTATTAACTGTATATTATATGTGTTTTATTGTATATACAACGTGTCCAAGACAAGTAGGATCACTACAAGGATCTCGGAAACCATAAGAGATAGAGAAAAAGTTAAATGGAAAAAAAGTAGCGCAATTAAGCGCCTAGTATTGTGCCGTTTAAAAAGTAGAAATATTCCAAACGATTTTGAAAATATTCGAAACAAACCAAAACAATGCAATTTTGTTTTTATTTTTTTCTGAATTTATTTTTTACGTAATGAAAAAAGACAAACACTTTCACATAACACTTTATTGAGAAGAAAAAGACGCTATAATTATTTGTTTGGTACAACGTTTCGTCGCTTAGATATCATCTTCAAGTATTGGCCCTCCTTATCTTGTGCACATTGTATATAACTTTCTTATTCCATTCTCAAGGCCAAGGTCTTAGTTTAATGTACATAAGTTTAGTAACGCACGCAAAGCTATGTTACACTCGTCTAGTAGATAATAGCTGTAGTATCCCCGCCTATACACAGATCAGATTACATTTTTAAAACCTAGAGACCAATTCTCCCACTCCACCATTTATCCGTTGCCAAGCAAAAAAGTTTCAAGGCCCCCCGTAAAATTTTCTGTTTGTAGTGCGGCGAGATGCAGTGACATCGTAGGATTGTTCTGGTTCTTCACCAATATGTACACTACTCTGTTAATAGTGTTAGTGCATCTCCATAAGTTACCTTGTGACAACAGCGTAATTATTTGTTCGTGATAACACCATTCACTTACTCTGTTGGTGATTTTACCAAGATCTACTCTGTGATAACAGTATAAGTAGCCTAGCCTTTTGACAGTTGGTTTCCTTGCCCTAATTTCTATCTATTATGGCTCTGCCAGCAGTGTTCTTTTTTTTAACTATTACTTGAATAACGACAATAAGGAAAATCGTCTCCTTCTACAGTTGTCATTTTGACAAACATTAACATTAATAACGTCGAGTCCGAAAACCCACTTTTGGTTGAATGTGGCTGTTTTGACTATCCTGAATGTCATTGTCACCCCCGTGCAATCTAAGTTTGACGACAGTAGATACTGATTTAGAACTGATGAAGCGATGTAGTTCAGTGATAGGGCATTTTCTTTTATAAACTTGAGACTGTTTATGACTTTACTTAATGATGTCTTTTAGAAAGACAATATTTCAAATGCTAATGCATCATGTAGGGTAGATTGCTCGACAGCGTTGACGTTTATGCGATGTTTAAAGCTTTGTTTCTTTAAAGGACGGCTATTAGAACCTTGACGGCGGATTTCTAGTAAAGAGTGGTGGCTTATGGGGACAAAGTGCCGGTTTTGATAAATTATTTTTTTTCTAATACAAAACTAAACGTTTATAACTTTTGACGATTGAGTCTGTATACCATTTAAATCTGCATAACTCTACAGAAAGTTTCATTGCTAAATATTTTTTATGTGGTGGAGTATTGGTGCTTTTACCTGTGTGAATAACAAAATTGATCTGATTAAGTTACTAACTAGATATAAAAGTAGTTTAGTACAAGTAGTTTAAATACAAAAATGATAAAAAATATTGGATTTTCTCACTAATATCATTTCAGATGAATTATGTATGTAATAAGTTAATTTAAATTACGTTTTTCGTATTATTCAAGCGTAAAAATATTTATAATTATTGATCAATACGGATTAATAACAGTGAACGGTTTTTATTATTCAGCAATATTTATGTCAAAAGAAATGTATATCACATTAACAAATGTACTTTTATTTATTATTATGAGACATAAATACATTGCCAAACAATCAGTAATAGACATAACTATAATTTCGACTGGCATTTTAGTTTTGAATTGTTATGTTTATTAAATTTGTAACAAAATAAATTAGTTATAAGTAGAGACTGAAGTTTGTAACGTTCTGTTTTTTTAGAATGTAGTTGTCCATTGTTTTGCAAAGAGAATCTGGCTCTCATATGCTCTTCCAATAATCACTTTTTAATATTCTCCGTTAGGCAAGGTCAAGCAGTTCTACCAATCAGTGCGTTGTGTTTGAATCTTTTTAAAATCTCGCCAAAATATAATTAAAGTAGGTCGGTACAAAAAGAAAACCAACAGGGTTCACAAATGAGTTCACAAACAAGTTCATTTTTTTGTAATAAGATAAGAAAATAAAATGGAAAAGGTTATACCGACGATGCTGCAACGGTCTTACGTATCCCTTATCGTAGAGGAATATTCTTTTTGCATAGAAATAATCGATTGTCGTTCCTTTATTCAAACCCAGAGAGATAACATCGCTCACTAATTACAGGCTTATCACTATTATCTCAACTATAACAAGATTGTTTGGAACAATAATATAGAACACGTTATCTTACATAATCATACCTTAACAACATGGCTTTGTTAAAAAGCGAAATCATATCTTCTTACTTATATTAATTACATATATATGCTAGATATACTAGAAGTTGTGGTAGTTAACGGTTACAGATCTAAATTTTTTACTGCAACTTCCGATGTTCCGGAAGGCTCGCACTTAGAGCCTGTTTTATTATTATTATTATTATTATTATTATGTCGCGTTAGAACGTTTTTCTCCGATGTTCGATACCTAATTTCCATTGTTGTCTGTTGTTCCATTGGTCATCTGTATTTCTCGCTCATTGATTTTCGAATTCCTTCTATCCATGTTCTCTTTGGTCTTCCCCTTTTTCGTCTTAACTGGAGGTATCCAATTTAACACCTGTTTTGGTATCTTCTGCTTTTCCTTCTTTTGGACATGGCCGTGCCATATTAATTGTTTTCTCTGTATGTCATTTGTAAATATTCCTTCGATACCAACGCGTTCTCTAACCACTTCATTTCTTATTCTATCTCTTCGAAAGATTCTCATCAGGCGTCTTATCGCATCCATTTCTGTGGCGTGTATTTTCCTTCTGTTATTTTCTGTTATCCGCCAGGTTTCCCTCCCATTAAGCAATGTGCTTTTAACTAGAGTTTCATAGATATTGTACTTTCTTCTCTTTATGATGTCTTCACTCCACAAAATTTCATTCATACAGGATATAGCTCTTCTTGCTGTAATAATTCTAGAATTAATTTTATGATCACCCGGTCCTTTTCTGTTGAACATGGTTCCAGATATTTATATGCTTCACATACTTCTATTTCTTTGTTGTTGTCTATTACGAGATTTCCTGGTTCTTTTCCAATACATAAGTACTTACATAGGTGTATACCTGTGAAATGAGACTTTCAGCTATTAGACCACAGATGTCGCTAGGAGTATTTTTAAACTGTCCCAAATGTCTTATTTGTTTCGTCTGTCATCTGTCAACAATATTCAATTCATTGTTTGTGATGTTTCATACAACAACGCATTTTTTTCGCTCTTAAAAATGTCGAATTTCGTGCCTTCAAACTACGATTTGCGGACATCGTTGATTTTCTGTTATCAATTGAAGAAAAACGCTTATCAAGCTCATCAAATGCTTATAGAAGCTTACGGTGGACATGCTCTAAGCAGAGCACAGTGCTTCAGGTGGTTTGAAAATTCCGAAGTGGTGATTTTAGCGTGGAGAACGAGGAACGTGGCCGGCCACCTAAAAAGTTTGAGGACACCGAATTGCAAGCATTGTTGAATGAAGATGATGGTCAAACGCAAGAAATGATGGCAGAGCAGTTGGGAGTGACCCAAAAAACCATTTGCAAACGTTTGAAAGACATGGGCATGATTTTAAAGGTCGGAAGATGGGTGCCGCATGAACTGACTGAAAGGCAGCAAGAGAACCGAAAGACCACTTGTGAAATGCTGCTCTCCCGGTTCAAAAGGAAGTCTTTTTTGCATCGAATCGTTACGGGTGTATTTCTCCAATCCCAAGCGTAAACGATCGTATGGTCCGCCCGGCCACAAGCCAAAATCAACGGCCAAACCAAATCGCTTCGGCCGCAAGGCAATGCTGTGTGTTTTCTGGGATCAGCATGGTATGATTTGGTACGAGCTATTAAAACCAGGTGAAACAGTTGACGGTGCACGCTACCAACGACAATTGGCCGATTTGAACAGCGCTATACACCGAAAACGCCCAGAATATGCCGATCGGCGTCACAAAGTAATTTTTCTTGATGACAATGCACCACCACATCGAACAAGAGCGACCCGGGAATTGGTGGAGACGTACGATTGGGAACCGCTGGTGCATGCGGCTTACTCACCAGACTTGGCGCCTTCCGATTATCATTTGTTTGCATCGATGGGCCACGCACTTTCCGAGCAGCGCTTCAATTCTCACGAAGAAGCCAAAAAATGGCTCGATGTTTGGTTTGCGGCCAAAGACGGCCAATTTTTTTGGCGCGGCATTCACAAATTGCCTGAGAGATAGGTAAAATGTGTCGCTAGCGATGGCTATTATTTTGAAGATTAAATTTGTAACCATTTTTTGTTAATAAACGTTTAAAATTGAAAAAACAAGTCTCATTTCATAGGTATACACCTGGTAGTCTTCTCTGTATTTACCACAAGTGCCCATTTACGGAATTACTCAATTAATTTTCTTACTATATACGTATTACATGTCTTCCCTGTCATTCGCTGTTATAACCTGATCGTCAGCGAACTGTAGTAACTGATATAAACTTTGTAAAGCTTTGATAATTGTGTGGTTTATATTAGATTCTTAGAGTACTTCCCACAATTTCAATAAAGGTTAAATGTACGCCTTGATTTGTTGCACTATTCTTTTCTATTATCTGTTTCAGACAAAATACGTTGTCAGTACACGACCTCCCCGCTCTGAAACCAGATTGCTCCTCTTCTTCTTAACCACTGTATTCTTATTCGATTAAATCTCTTAATATGTTTCCATATAATGGACTCATGATACTAGTAATAGAAACTCCCCTATAATTGTTGGGATTCTTTCCGTTTCCTTTTTTGTAAATTGACGAAATGTACGCTGTTTTTCATTGCTCAGACACAGGATGGCCATTAAAAATTCCGGCTATAATTTTAAAGAGCTTTTCTGTCCCACATTTTATCAGTTCTGCAAATATACCTGTTATTTTTTAACGCTTTGGCGGTTGTTTTAACGGTGTCTTCTGTAACTGTCATTTTTTCTTCTTGGATTTGTATGCATTATCCTCAAGGTATTTTGTACTCATTTCTGGCTTCTGATAATAATGTGTTGCAATGTCTCATCCATTCCTTTTGTGATATTATTTGTATTGGCATATTTTTCGTTTTTTTCCGTTGTGGTCGCTTTTAGTATTTTTCATGCTTCTGTACTCCTTCTTCCTCCTATATATTCGTGTTGACTTTTTGACATTTTTTATTCTAAATATTAATCTCATTCTAACTTCTTCTGTTCTTGAATTAGTGTATTTCTCGTATAGCTTTTTCTTTTATTTTATTAATATTTCCATTTTCTCTTTCCACCACAACTTATTGCTCTTCTTATTTCCTTTTGCTTCCAGTGCTTCTTTTGCCGCTGTATGGATGCTTCCACGTATGTTTTTATATTTCTCAACGATAGGTTTAAGTCGTGAATTAATTTTTCATCTAGCCATTTCTGATATAAATATTTCACGCTATCTTGTGCTGTATATACCTCTTTTTTTATTTTTTCCGCACCCTCTTTATCAATCTTTGTTTGGTGTTTGTGTTTTACGTATGGGAAAAATATTTTAGCTCTTACTAAGTAGTGATTCGAGTCACATATTGTTCATCTTATTGTTCGTACGTCATTTACTTTTATTTTTAAATCTGTTCTGGTGATTATATAATCAATTATAGATTTATGATTCCTTGTTGGCCAAATCCAGGTGTATTGGTGACTTTTCTTATGCTGAAAGAATTCATTTTTTACCTAAAATTTATTATATTTACATAATATATCGATTAGTCTTGTACCATTATCATTTATTTGATTTTCTGTGTATGGGCCTATGATATTATTATGTACTTTCTTCCCAGTTTGTTAATTAAAATCATCCAGTAAGAATATCTCTCGAGTATTAGCTATTTCTTCAATTATTTGATTAAGCTGCATAAAAAATTGATCTTGCCTAGTGACTGATTCATCACTTGGCAGACATTAATATTAATAACGTCGAGTCCAAAAGCCCACTTTTGGTTGAATGTGGCTGTTTTGACTATCCTGAATGTAATTGTCACCCCCGTGCAATCTGAGTTTGACGACAGTAGATACTGATTTAGAACTGATGAAGCGATGTAGCTCAGTGATGGAGTATTTTCTTTTATAAACTTGAGACTGTTTATGACTTTACTTAATGATGTTTTTTAGAAAGACAATATTTCAAATGCTAATGCATCATGTAGGGTAGTTTGCTCGACAGCGTTGACATGCCCTAATCGAATGCGTAGTGTAGAATCTTCCAAACTAAATATTTCTGGTAAAGCTTGATTAAGCTGCATAAAAAATTGATCTTGCGTAGTGACTGATTCATCATTTGAAAAAGCGTAACCACTTATGATAGTTATTTTCTTATGCATCCATTTAAGATTCATTCTTATTAGGTTTTCATCAATATTTTCCCAATTCGTTATGTACTTCTTTAATTTTCTTCTTAATAATACACAGACTCCTCTTTTTGCTTGCCTTCTTTGGGTACTCCACTGTAAAAGTGAATAAAATTTCCTAACATTTCCGATCCATTGCCCTTCTTTTCGGTTTTAGTAAGTACGATCGAGTCCATTTTCAAGTTCTTTAAATTTTTTTCAATGAGTTTACTTTTATTTGTCAATCCCTGAATATTCCATGTTCCAGTTTGTATAATCTGTTTTCGTTTTCCAGTAGGTCTGTCCATTAGTCCAAGGCTTTGCTTAAGCTTTTTAGCTTCTACATAGTGTAGGTAGCTAGCCCACCGCTATAACCCTATAATGTATTTTTATTTACTCTTTTTCTAACTTTAATTTTCATATTTACCTGTATTACGTTCATTTTTGTATTTTTTTGTGTTATAACTGTGACTGTCATTTTGAAACCAATATTGTAAAATAAATAAATAAACAGATTATAAATGATTTATAATAGTTGTTTTCTTTTTTGGGGAATCTGCAAAACGCTTACATTTGATTTCGTCCCATACTTTAAAATTATATTGTCAAAATCATTTTGAAATTATTAGTATCACCGTCGATAAAATATAAACGCAATGGCTACAAAGATATGCAAAACCAAATAACATGTAATCGCTAAAAACTGAAAATTCCATTAGGTTTATAAGATGATTTTCTAAGCCAGACTCACATCAATAATCAACATGAGTGATCAATAAAATCTCATTCTCCGAGTTTTTTTTGAAATTTCCATATGCTTCGTTCAAGAAAATACATCTAGTGAGGGCTTTTATGAAGCTTTCATTTAAGTAGGTAACTGCTAGCAAAAACTTCTATGTACGTATGTTAATACGGTGACGGAGCAACTCTTGTATGTTGTATATATGTTCTATGTAGATCTTATCAGCACCGTTTCGCTCACTGATGTAAATTAATCTTGTTACTACTTTTTTTCAGTAGTAGGAGTGTACTGCGTAACCTTCTTAAATATGCAATAAAAACAACTAAGCTTCACAATTAGAATTACCAATATATAAGCATTAACAAACAATTATAAAAAAGTCTCCAAATTTTATTTTGATACGTTTACCTATCTGTGTTTAGGTTTCGCGTTTTTTAAATTGAAAGTGACTGTGACAGTTTCACTATAAAAGTGTCCACGATTTCTTATCTTGCCAGTTCAAAATAACACTTCAACCAATAAACGCTATAATTTCAACTATTACAAAATGTTCTTTAAAGTAAGTGTTTTTGGATATTTACAATTTCATTACGAAAATCATTAATTTAATTAATTCATTTTTTAGATATTTGCGTTAACCGTATTGGTTATTGTTGCGTGCAACGCTCAATCGCACAGTCACCATGGTGGTGAATCCTACACCGGTTTCTCGTTACACAATAACTTAGGACATGGTCAACATTATGTTGACTACCATGTGAGTAAACAAGTGTAAATTATTATTCAATATAGATAAATCAATGAATTATAGGCTCATCCAAAATACCACTTTAAATACGGAGTTGCTGATGGACATACCCATGATCATCACAACCAACATGAAGTCCGTGATGGCGATGCTGTTCACGGTGAATATTCCCTTCATGAAGCCGACGGCACCATTCGTACCGTGAAATATCACGCTGACAAGCACAATGGTTTCAACGCAGAAGTAATTAGAACCGGACACGCTCAACATCCACCTGTACATCCTAGACCTCCCTTCATAGTTATCCATGGAGGTCATGGTGGACACTAATGGGATGGTTGTTGATATTAATCTAACAATTCACCGTGTATATTGTTGTTTGTTTACTTTTATACATTTTAATACAATTTGTTAAGTTTTTTAAGAACTACTTCAGGGTTTTCATTATAGGATGTTCTATTTTTGTAAATAAAGTTTTAAAATCATAAACAAAGAGTTTTTTTTAGAATTTCAAATATTACCTTACCACGCGACATAAATTGAAAGTTCGATTTCACAAGAATCGTGTAAAGAAATTTAATGATATAGGTCTAATTTGTAACTTATAATAATTATTAGTAGAAGTAATTTGATTAATTAAGCCATAAGTGTTAGTTATTAAATAATGTAAAAATTTGAATTAGGATGTATTTGAAGACTATATTTACTGTAAAAGTCAGAAATTGATTTTTGTAGAAAAGCAATTAAAAGAAATACTTAGATTGTTAGGAACTTTATTGATCCCGTATTGATACGTGCCTACTTTGGAAAATCTCATGTATCTGATTTCTATATGGTTATAGGTAAAATACTATATAAAATTAAAAACTAAGCAAATACTAATATACATCATATACATAAGGAAAAATTATTGGGGAAAATATACGAAGGAAATAGAAAGAAGCATAATGTAAATCACAAACGCTTAAAAAATAACATAACACCAGACGGATAAGAAAATTATTGAAAACTAAAAACGACCAAACAGAACTATATCAAATTGGGAATGGTATATGGAGGAACAGAAATGTACAATGAACTTGCTAATCTGTTCAATAAATCATTGAAGAATAAAAATTCCAAATTAATAGAAAATAATCAAAACCGTCAAAATATTCACAGACGGAACAATACGCACGTCGGGGAAAGATTCTACTGAAGAATTAAAGAAGCAGTTCGAAAGAGCATTTACAACTAAACCTAATTATTGGTTCGTTGCCAAGAATTAAAACTTCGGGTAACTTAAAGCTTCTAGGAAAATTTCAATTATTCTGAAGATCCTTCGTTTGTTATTTTTAAAAACAGTAATCTAAATCGAATATTTTCAGTTTTATAAATAGCCCAACGAACAGTTCCGGTTATTTACCAAACCACAAATTGAACTGTAGATTACATCGACCAGTTCGCCTTTTATGTACCTGCTGTACATCGAGTGTTTAAGCCACGGAATGCCAAGATGCTGAAAAGCGTGTCTACTTCTTAAAATACGAATTACAAATTAAAGCATTACAGTACTCTCGACAAACTAATTAACTAGATATTTGCATTTTTAGGCAAAGCAAATTTTACTGTTTACCTTCAACATACAACAGTTTTTCTACACTTTAGGTAAACGAAGATCATAATCTAACAAAGTCATAGAACAGGTTAGAAAAGAGCAAAGAAGTCGAAGACCTCGGAATCTCAAGATATAAAGTTACCTCAATTTGATGAAACCCGCTGACCCAATCCAAGGTTGTAAAATAGTTGCACCTTTCAAGTTTGTCTAGAATATCGGCTATGTTGGGCAAAAGATGCCAATCGTCTATCGTTTTCTGGTTCTTCACACGTCGGTCCACTACAATATGCCACTCTTTTGCAGAGACGTCTGCCTTCTTTGGGACGTCCAAATCGGTGATGACCAAAGCGATTTACTTGGGCGTATATCTTGCTTCAACATGGATTTTGCTTGCCATTTCACTTCTAATTGTATGTATAAACGGATACCTATACGATTTGGTGTAGACAGGTAGTTTTTATACAATGTTTTACCTGATATCTAAGTGTTAGAATTTGATTTTGTCTTATTAAAAATATCTTAAGATATTTTATACAGCTTGAGTACTTGATCTTTTTTCTTCCGAATTCCTATGAGAGTTCTAATTAAATTTTTGATATTTGAAGTTTGTTCATTGTTAGATGTTGCATCAATTTAGTAAAAGTTTATAATTATTTTCATTAAAAAGAATGACCTTAGTTGGGTTTACGAGGGTGGTCTGAAAAGTTTCCGACCTCAACGTGAAGATGGCAGCACTCGTAAATAAAAGCTACTGAATCTTGTTGTTTATCTGTTGACAGTTACTCACCAAAGTTTCAGTTATTTTGGACGCGCAGTTTTTATGTAACAGTCGTTTGAGTGAGTTGATGTGAGTTTTTTTGTGAAAATGGACAAAATCGAGAATGGAGCTGTCATTAAATATTTGTTTTTGAAAGGCAATACGCCTTCGCAAATAAAAGATGAGTTGGATTCTGTGTATGGGGACTCTGCACCATCATTTACCACAGTGAAATTTTGGGCTGCTGAATTTAAACGTGGCCGTAAGAGCTTGGGAGACGATGAACGTTCGGGACGTCCAAAAACTGCAACTACCGACGAAAACATCGCCAAAGTTCACCAAATGGTGCTAGACGACCGCCGAATTAAAGTGAGAGAGATAGCAGAGGTTATGAACATGTCAAAAGAACGTGTTTGTCACATATTAAATCAACATTTAGGCATGAGAAAGCTGTCCGCGCGTTGGGTGCCGCGTTTGCTCACGTTAGACCAAAAACGTGTTCGAATGAATATTTCCAACGCTCTTTTGGCGCAGTTTAGGCGAAATAAATCCGAGTTTTGGCGCCGATTAATTACTGTAGATGAAACTTGGATACACCATTATACGCCCGAAACAAAAATACAGTCCAAACAGTGGACTGCAAAGGGGGAACCGGCTCCAAAAAAAAGCAAAAACTGTTTTTTCGGCTGGGAAAGTGATGGCGACTGTTTTTTGGGATAGTCATGGAGTTATTTTAATCGATTATCTTCAAAAAGGAAAAACCATTACAGGAGCATACTATGCATCATTACTTGACAAGCTGAAGGCAGAACTTGCGAAAAAACGGCCACATTTGCAGAAAAAGAAAATCCTGTTTCACCAAGACAACGCACCGTCTCACACCTCAGCGGTTGCCATGGCGAAAATCCACGAATTACGGTTTGAACTGCTTGACCATCCGCCTTACTCACCAGATCTAGCCCCAAGCGACTTCTTTTTGTTCCCTCATCTAAAAATTGCGCTCGGAGGACAAAGATTTTCGTCAAATGAAGAGGCAATCACCTTCGTGAACAATTATTTTGCAGAGAAAAATGCCGAGTATTATTTACGGGTTACAGAGATGGGAGCATCGCTGGGAGAAGTGTGTATAGTTACAAGGAGACTATGTTAAAAAATAAAAAAAAATTTCAGAAAAAATGTCTGTATCTTTGTTAAGTCGGAAACTTTTCAGACCACCCTCGTATAACGCATGTAACCGAAGCAAAAAGTGGCCATTACATGATCTGTATCTATAACGCATCCAGGAGCAGAAAGACATCATTCTGAAATCAAATTTAAAAGAAATCAACGACTCTCAAAACGAAAAATCAATTAGCAAACTAACATTATGTAACAAGCACAAAAAATAATCGTTACACCTTCTCCAAATTGAGAACGGAATATGAGTTGTATAAGACTAAGGACTGTTTCAGTTTTTGCAACTGGTTTGCTTTGAAAAGTCTTATCAAAGATCCAAAATTAAAATGTTACTTCTCTAAACAAAAGTCCAAACAAAAGAAAATGGAAATTAAAGTCAATTTCTTGTTGGCAGTGAATTCTAGAGTATCGAAAATGTTGATTAAGAAGAACATGCGACCGTAGAATTAACCACTGATAGATAATATTTGTTTTGTAGAAACGGAGATGACCGCAAATGACTCAGTGGTATGGAAAAGTTATATGGCAACTTAGTATGTTTAAATCTTTTGTGTTGTGTACTTGATAGTGATTAACTAATCAACTTTTGCTCTAATATACATTGTAGTTGTATCTCTTCAGTTGGATACGTTTTTTGCATCACGTTATTATCTCCAATGCTTGAACCTTCTATGTGCATGCAACTGAAGAACACAAAAGATGGACTCAATCATCCTTGATCTTAGTAAATTGCTTCTAAGAAGAACTTGGTATTAGATCTGTAAATATCCAGTATTAGCCACAAGTTCTAAAAATTCAAACACTGGCAGGTTTAGAACATTATATAAAACTTCATCTATTTTAGGAGCAAACAGGTTTTCAGTAACTTCATCGATTCAAAGCTTTGTAAATCGAAACATCAGGAGAGCATCGACATATTATTCGACACCCTTACTCTAAGTGATATCAGCACTCTGTGAAACGTTGATCAAAACCAATTCAAATCTAAGACTTGAAAAGGATTAGAACAAGAAGTTTGAAATTTCACCAGAATATAAACGCCTAATGGACAGCAGTTTTATTATTGCATACTTAAAGGCAGCCCACAACGTATAAACTTGATGAGAAATTCATTTTTCACAGTTGTCAACTCCAATTACATCACCATATTTAGGTCTTTGCATCGAAGATCTTAAATCAATTTTGTTATGTTTCCGCTTCTTGTTAGTTTTAAAACCTGAAAGCTTAAATACCCAAGGCGCTAAAAAAATCCGCAATCCGATCGGTTATTATTACTTATTAACATGACGATAACGTTACCGTAATATTATAAAAAACAGTTCGCAGAAACTCCCTAATAACAGTTAAAATTCTTTAAAATAGACCTATAAATCACAACTTTTTTTGTTTCTTGTTTACATACGTACCTTTAAATTAGTCACGCATAACATACTTAAATATTAGCATATTAAAAACAAACAAGTAGGTTTCTAAATAAATGAAAATAAAATAAAAACAGGAAATTAACAAATTAATGCACTGAACAATAAAAACAATTTTTTTTCTTTAACAGTAAGTACTACTGTGAGAATTAACATTGAACTTCATTACAGTAGATAGTACTTGCTTATTCTTGCGTGCTCTATATTTTATAATAAATAATAAATAAAAAACTAAAATTAAATTATAACTTTTTGGTTCGGTTAAACTTAATACAGTTACGCTATTAGAGGCAGGCACCTAAAAAAACAGTAACAAAAAACTGATCTGTAATCACTAATCAGTTTACGCTAAGCTTGTAACTTAAATTTTACACATGCTACATATATATTTGGACATAAAGATTTATCTCTCGTAAATGTAACACATGCACATTCTTCAGTGTGCTTTCACTTTTTATTAGTAAGTAAATCTAAAGCAGTTTAAAGTTTTAAATATTTAACGAAAGCCATAAATTGAGACTGCCTTAAAAATATATGAGTTTGTCAAACACGTAACTGACTTCCACTAACCCCAAATTTTAATAAATTCATACGTAACTATCAATCCCACCACCCTGCACCTAAGAATTTTTTACGAAGTGATTGTTTTTACTGGACTATAAAAGCGCGATTGATTTATTGCTCTACATCAGTTCACCGATCCACTTTCATTAGTAAATCACACTAAAATGTTTACCAAAGTAAGGGTCATATTTGTCAGTGATATTTTAAATAAATAAGTGAATAAAATTAAATTAATATTTTAGGTTGTCGTTGTGGCTGCATTAGTAGCCCTAGCTTATGCACAACATCATCATGGAGGAGCTTCCTATTCCTCGTTGTCCCTAGGACATGGTGGTTTGGGTGGCGGTGGTGGATTAGGCGGTGGACATGGAATCGGTTTAGCTCTTCATGCTGCTCCAGCTGTCGCTATTGGACACGGACATGATCATCATCATGTCGATTATTATGTAAGCAGAAACATTTATTTTTGTCAATTTTTATTATAACAACCACAAAATTGTAGGCACATCCTAAATACCAATTCGATTACGGAGTTGCTGACCATCACACCGGCGACCACCACAGCCAAAAGGAAGTACGTGATGGTGATGTTGTCCATGGTGAATATTCCCTCCACGAACCTGATGGTACCGTTCGTATTGTAAAATACACTGCTGACCATAAGAATGGTTTCAATGCTCAAGTTATCAGACAAGGTCATGCTCAACACCCTGAGACAGCTCACAGGAGTCATTTCGTAGTCCCAGTACAGCATCATGGAGGTCATTATTAAGTTTTATAATAATTCACACTTCGCTGATTTGCATTTTGTTCATTGATCATCGTTTCAAGTTTTCATGATTTCGTCTCTGTATCATATTATGTAGCTGGTAGATACATCTTTATTTCTATTTCTTTAGCTGTAAGTAATATTAGATTCTTAAATTTTCTTTTAGTTGGGTCTTTTTTAGTTTAGTTTACTAGAAGAAAATCTAAGAGTTTTGTACTACGATTTGCTTGTTATTTATTATTGTTTCTTTGTGTCTGTTGTAGAAGAGCTATATTTTTGTAAATAAAGCATTTTTTCAAATAGAAATCATCTTTTTGTTTCATTTCTTTTAAGCTTGCGCTAAAATTTAAATTTGTGCTGTAGAATGCTACAGGTTACACGAGTTACGTTCTAAAGAATCAGATTCGTATTAAAATTTAAAAAACAGTTCATAATTTATGTTAAATAATTTCAAAAAACTTTTTTGCACCACGCCTAATTGGAATTAGTCTGCAAGAGTTCAATTTTAAGTTCAAGTTAGGCTTTCTTATAGCTTCTTCAAACTTATGTTTTAACTTTAATTTGTTTATTAACTTCAGTTTTCAAGTTTATGAAAAAAGAAGGAAAAGAGACCCAATATTATTATCTATGTTTTAGAAACTTAATTAGTGCACTAAAAGTAATTGATCATAATTAGTTCATAATTGCAAAATTAATATGACCTTCACATGACGTTTTTCTCACTTTACGCAGTTATCACTGATATGTCATTGTCGTAAATATTTATTGTTGCATGAATTTCGTCTTGAAAATAGGCAACTTATTTTACACTCTAACAAAATCTGAACCGATCATTTGTTTCATCCTTCTTGAAGCTGCAAAGATCCTCCTTTTTCCTATGAACAATTACTTGTTTAAATGCTATGTTACCAACAGAACATTATTCTGAGAAATTGGATGTATAACCACGTAGGAGTACTCAACTATTCCCTTTCTAAGGTGACATTCTGAAAGGTTTTTAATCTTAGCCTCTCATATCCTCTACATTTTCCCAAGAAGCGCTAATACGTTTCATTTCCTTTCTTATATTTAAGGCATGTTTGGTTCTCTTCTGCACCTAAGCAACAGGTGTCTGCTTAGAGTGCACTGGCACTTGAGAACTTAGTTCTCTGGTTCTTTCGCATTAGCCAGTTCGATAGTGACAGGTTATAACCTTTACCTGGCGGCAGTCACTACTCCTCGAACAACTCGTTTTTTAGTCTTGTGAGCCCATGCGTTTAAAGCTAATGCGATATGCTGGTTGAAATTTTCAAAAACGGCTCTGGTCTTAAGTTAACAGTTGTCTTTGCTTGTTCTACGTCTGACTAGTTCATCCACCGTTTGGAAAATGTCTGACTTTTAGCAACTTTATCTTATTTTGGTGCTTATTCTTGCGTTTATAAGATAAGTATAACGAACAATTGTGTTGGACAGAGAGAACAATTGAATGCATAGACTATGATTTGACCGACTAATTCTAAGTAACCAGTCTTAAACAAGAAAATGACAAAGCTGACCAATAGGACTGGGTCTAATAAAAAAAAAACTATGCGTTAATCCTTTTACCAATTTGTCTATTTTCGGATACTAACCAAAACGTAATATCAGCAAGTTAGTGCAAAAACCAAACAGTTCCAAAAGCGACTCGGTGCTTGTTGAAAATAAATTGTCAGGTAACTCTAAACTAATGGGAGCTGCCCCATTCTTACACCAAATACAACACAAAACTAAATTTCGTCGAGAAGTAGATCTGTCTGACTATTCTACTTAAGCCTTTATTTGCTTTGCCTTAGAGAAAAAAGGCTTGATGTACGTTTAATAATAGTTGTGATCGGTTGCTCTTTCTGCTATTTTTAACTTTAACTTGCGTTTTTCAAAATCATTCGTTTTATAGCTACGAAAACAAACAGAACCGTTCAATAAGAGTTATGGTAAAAAAACTTCACCGTTCATTGTCAAAGATTTGAGGACTAGAAGATGTAAATTCCTAGAAACAACTCCTAAGCTGAAATTTCAAACTGTAAAGCCACTGAATATGTTCATGCCTACTTTTAGGCTGGATGAAGACATAAATAAGATATATGGTATTACTGATATTATGAGCACTAAAGGTAAAGTGGTCTCCTTGAAAAAGAATAGACTAGTACCCGAAATGTGAGTCGAGTCGAGTCGATGTTAATTTTCCGCCAGAAGCGGGAGGCCGTTTTAAGTCCCCCCCCCCTTGGGACTTCTTCAGCCTTGAGGTTGACATGTGTTATTGGATAGCGAGACAGAGGACGTTCATCGTTTGAGTTCAGCGGCACCCGACCAGCCATTGAAGTCGAATAGATGTTAGCCTGGTGATTCCTAGTTAGCAGTGTCGTAAGGAGGGCTGATGACAGCATGGAATGGTGGCGGTGTCCGGTACTATCGCTGATGTTAGTGCGAGGGTGAGCTAGGCGGCCTTTGGCGTTGATGTTATTAGAGGTTGTATATGGTATGTACCTGAAGTGTAGGCGCGGCCTGGTAGGCGTGGCTTGTGGTAAAATTTGTTGGATAATGAAAAGGGCTTCTAAGGGCGTCGGCATTGGCCGGAAGCTTCTTCAAATAGATGTTTAGTCGGCTCTGGATGTTGTAGGGCCGCTTTGAGGTGTTGGGGCGGCCTGAGAGTAGCGTCTGAGCGAGTAGTTGTATTGGGGGTCATTGACCCCAATGTAGCTAAAGTTCAAGTTGTAAATTAATGCCTCCATGCCGTCCGGTGGTGTTGAACTGAAGTAGTGAAGCCGTCGCGTGAAGAAAGCCGATGTTGTACCCGCGACAGGGGCGATGGATATGGTTAGATATCTATCGGCTGTCGCGGGTGATGTTGTGGTAATTTTGGTGGTCGAACTTTGAAGATGTGGACAACGTACACAGTAGAAGAAGAGGGAGGGACCACTGCCGACGTCTTAACCGAACGCACATTACGCGGAACTGCCCAAATGTGAAAAGTGCTGAGCTTATGATACACACTTAGAAATACTGTGATAAAATACCGAGAGATCTGTTAGATGCATAGGTAAACATCTTGCAAAAGATAAAGAACTAAAACGTGTACACTGAGGGAGGAACATCCTGCTAACTATTGAGCCTGTTTGGTTGCTAAAGAGATACAAAAACTCCGCCAAGAGCAAACCAAAAAGCTTGCCCCACCTAAGCAGCTCCAGCCTCAACGTATTGCTGCAACAAGCATACCGATCTATCTGAAGCAAACCTCTTTCAAAAAGATATACAACTACCGGAAAAACTGAGTTGACTCTACACAAAAAGAAAATAAAAATCCAACTCTTTGCTATAACATATTTTGAACAGACTAAGCAAGATGGACGACAGAATCTCCAATCTTTTCCGAAATCCAGAAATAGCTAAGCAACTTCACATTCTACAAGGGAACTCTAATGAGCCCCTTAACCACCAACAGGAACTGCAAATAATTCTTGACTTTGAAAAATTGATGTGTGCCTGATCTCTAAAACATACTTCGTCAAAAAATCTTTTATTAGTTTTCGAGATTACAAGATATACCACACTATATATTCGAACAAAGCAGCCAAAGGGAGTAGTAAAATCATCATTAAGAACTACTACATGCACTATCAAGAGATGGGAGTCTAGTCGGCAGAATTTCAAGAATTAGCTGTTAATGTAGTGACTAGAAATTATAACATTACTATTGTAGTATTGTATTATGCCCTAAAAAGAACAACTATGTCAACCTCCTGTTGAACCAAAGACAAAAATTTATTATTGGGGGTGAATTTAACGCAAAATTTATTCATTGTCAAGAGCTCCTAAAAGCAATTAGACGATTAAAAAGTGATATTCTGTAGACAGGGCAACCTACTTACTGGCCAACGGACCCGAATAAAATTTCTGAACTGATTGATTTTTTCGTAGTGAAAAACGTTGAAGCTAATTATCGGAAACTAGAGCAAACCTGGGATGTGAGCTCAGATAACTCCCCCATTTTTCTCACTCTCAATAAAACTGTCATCCGGAGAGACAATCCACTCAAGCTAGTCAACAAAGGAACACTGGACTAGCTTCAGGCTACAACTGGAAATGATTGCTGACCTGTCTGGTCTACTGACAACTCCCGACCAATTGGATGATGCAGTAGAGAAAATTACTAAAGACATTCAACAAGCAGCTTGGTATAACACACCAATTATTGTCCCAAGAACCAAAGGTAATAACTACCCAAAAAAGATGAGAGAACTAATTGCTGAAAACCAAAAGCTGCAGCGTATTTGGCATCCATCCGGAAACCTTGCAAATAAAACTAACTTCAACTAAGCTGCTTAACAATTCAAGCGTGACATAAAATGCTACAATAATGAATCCATAGGTGAGCTTGGTAAGCTTACTGCCAAAAAAAATACGGAACATTCCTTTCGGAAAGCCACCAAGAGGCTCAAAGACACATTCTAGAAAACCCTCCTGTTAGGAATACCGATGTAAGCTGGGTCCGTAGTAATAATCAGAAAGCTGCAAGGTTTGCGGATCATTTGGAAAACGCATTCCAGTTACATGATGACGAAGAACTCTCAGAACACATTGAAGTAAATAATGATAGTCTTACAATTAAACCGGTTGCACCTAAAAAAGTGGCAAAGGAGATAAAGCGTGATATTAGTTCGAGAAGGACATCTGGTTTTGATCTTATTACTGGTGAGGTTCTGAAAGAATTGCCAATAAAAACTATTTTTACATGAAATCTTCTTTTCAACGCTTCATGCAGACCTACATCACTTCTTCCGGTGATCCCCAAATTTTATGAAAAGTTTCTCAGGAGGTTAAGCCGATAATTGAAGAACGAAACCTATTCTCATCTTATCAGTTTGGATTTAGAGAAAGCCACTTGATGTTGTTCAAGTGCATGGGATCACAAACATTATAGAGAAAGCATCAGAAGAAGAAAAGGTCTGCTTCACTATTTTCTTGGACGTGGTGCAGGCTTTTGATAAAGTATGGCACAGGGGACTGATACAGTAGCTCCAATCTTAACTTCCTGGACAGTATTTATTCCCTATTTTCTGAAGTACTTATCAAATAGGTGCTTTGGAATCAAGCAGGGGGAAGCATAGTCTAGATTTGAGACAAATTAGAGCGGGGGTTTTGCAAAGACCTGTTTTTCATTTACTATATACCAGAGGCATTCCTGAATTTGACCAGGGTACCATTCGCTGATGACATGGAAATTCTATCAGTCGGAAAGACTCACAAGAAAGCAGTTCAACATTTACATGGTTTAGATCAATATATGGACCAAAAAGTGGAGTATCAAACTAAACAAAATCACATGATGAGAGGTCGGAACTGTAGGGTTTAGTACATTTCCTCCAGTTTCTATTTAGTCAAGGCTGCAGTATGGGAGCGCATGTTGTCGTGTAGCATGAGGACGCTTTGAATTGACAGATCTTTTCTTTTCGACCTGCACGCAGCCTTGACCCCGTCCAAAAGGCCACAGTAGTACTCAGCATTAATTGTGCGTCTTTTCAGAAGGAAATCTGCCAGTAGCCCTCGTTTGTGTTTACAAACAATGGTAGTCAGAACTTTTCCAGCTGATGGGCAAGTTCTGGCTTTTACGAGAGCCTGTTCATCTTTTCTCATATCTAATCTTCACTGGCTTGTTTCGACTTGGGAGTGTAATAGTACACCCATGTCTCATCACACTTCACCACGTGTTTAGAAAATTTATTTCCTTCTTCTTCGGATCTGTTCAGAAGTCTGTGGATTTTCAATGCGGGTTGTCTTTTGTTCATCCGTCAAAATGCGTGGGACCCACCAGCGCGCCGCAATTTTTCAAACTTCCAGTTCATTATTAATGATTAACTGGACAGTTCCATAGCTGAGACAAATATCGGGCTTGATTTCTTGAATTGTGAGCTGACGATCACCTTCAATATAGCCACGAACAGCTGCAACGTTGTTTGGAGTGTTGGATGTCCGGGGGCGCCTCTGATGTTTTTCATTTTCCACTGCTTGACCTTCTTCTGCAAACTTTTGCGCTAGTATTTCACTTGGGTGTGAGAGAGGATGTCTTTCCTACACTGTGTGAGAAGTCGACGCCAAATCTAGGTTGGCCCAACTTCTTCATTATTAAAAAAATATTTTATTGCGATGCAGACACGTGCACCACACGTTCGATCATGTTGATTGCTACTAGCAGCAGTAGAAGAACAAAATTAACTAAAATAATAAACAAAACAAAATTATTTATAAAAACCAAAAATGATATTTTGAGAAACATCCAAACGAAAAACCTTGCTTTTCTATTGCTTTAGGGAACTTCACTAGTAAGTAAGTAAACTCGTGTCAAAGTCCAATTTTCATCTATTATGAAGATAATTGGTTCTTAAGAATTGATCTTGCTAATGAACGGATTAAAATCAAAAGATTGCAAACTTTTTTACAACGCAGCACAGATGACATTTAGTTTACAATAAAACACATAAAACACCAAATGTTATTGTACAAATTACCAATTTTAGCCACTGATTTACAAAATACGTTCTAACAGTTTGAGAACTCATCTCCGTAATGGTTGAAAATCGAACCTAGACATGCGGGTTTATTTCACTAATTTTGCCCTTTTGAACACAACCTCCAAATATTTTCTTTTCCTTCCAGAACACTCTGTATTTAGGTCCAGGTGTACCAAGTAAGTTCTAATTTTAATCAAGGCTTAAATGCATAAAAACGATTACTGTAGCATATAATGTCGTTAAAGTATTGAGTGAGAGCAATATCTTTGAAATGCCTGCGGCTTCTGTCTCCTAGTGCCTGGTACTAAGCTAAAGTGTAATGGTAAAATTATGTCTTTCATGTTTTAGAAGATAGGCAAAATCTTAACTAGGAATAGCCATTTAAGACCTTTTGCAAAAAATTTCTTTATGGCTGTTTTAGCCATTTATAATATAAATTACTCAAACTAAGAGATACGACCAAAATCTATACTTGGGACTATCAAACAAGTCAGATGCCCCTACTTTACGTCATCAAACAGAATTAAATGTCCAAAACTCCCTTCCAACAAATATGTTACTATATTTTCTGTTTTATGTGTAACTATATCAACAAGAGGCCAAGAGCACAGAGACAATCTATCACAACAACAGAGTAGCACTAGCAGCGGTGGTAGTGAATCTGGCGGAGAAGCGAAAACCGGCTTGGCTGCGGGGACTTTCTCACATTGTTTTCAAATCCAAACTAAAATTTAAATAAATAACTGCCTCTGCGATTTTGCAAAAGGAATAAACTTGAGTTAGCTTGACATGACTTACGAAGACACGATATTGGTAAAATTAACTTCTAGCAAACATTTCTTAACATTTTTTTAAACACTTTTAGGTATCTGCCATTAATATCTTTGGCGATACCCTTTTAACGTCGACATGTTCAAATGACACTTTGGTAATGTAATAAATTACTCAGCGAATATGGCCTGTTTGACAGACACTTCAATAAAGAAACTTTTTTGAACCGAAGCCGAGAATTTGGCTGTATGAGTCTTTCATTTTCAGCTCTTAAATGTTTGCAGATACTTTTTCTTTGGTGTCAATGAGTTCCTAAAAAATACCTTTCGACATCAAGAACACTGACTGTACAACAGATCGCCATTTAAAAGCTTTGCCGCTTGTGGCTAGCCATGGAGCATCGTAAGCTGATTATTTCAACACATTATACAAAATTTATCAAAACAAATTGATGACTTGTAAACTGCTTAAGAATGGTATCATATTCACAAAAACAAACAATAAACAAAAGATTTAGACAAAAAATTGAATTTTATAAAATGAATTAAAAGCAACCTGTATACAGGGTGTTTTATCTTACTGAGGACCTACAAATTTTAACATTGAAGCTAATCATTAGAATCAGAGTTTGCTTACGTCAACTAAAAGCGAGAAAAGCAATGTAATGTGACTTTTCGATGAAGGTAATTATTTAAAATTTATTGAAAAGCTATTGCTTTTTTATCTGAAATGACATTTATTTACATTACTTTCAAAGCCTGTCGTCTGCGTAAACAAACCTTGATCCTAATAATTTTTCCGTGTTAAAATTCGTAGTATATTCGTAGTAACCACAAACACCCTGTATAATGTAAAACTGATCAGTTAAAATTATGTTTATTTCGGTATCTTTTAGTTTAAAGTATTCTTCAGTTGTAAGTTATTGTAATAGACAGTACTATTACGTATAATCACCCCACCAACAGAAATGATACACAATGATATTTTGCAAACATTATTTATTCTATAAAAATATATTATTTACATTTCAATAGAAAAACAAAACAATAACTAAATAATAAGTAAACATACACTACCTTAAATGTGCAACGGAAACATGAAGTCATGAAAACGTATAATAATGACCAATGGAATGAAGTAATTCACAATGAACTAACGAGAGAATCAATAATGTCCGTGATGGTGTTGTACTGGAACGACAAAGTGGCTCTTGTGTGTTGTTTCAGGATGTTGAGCATGACCTTGTCTGATAACTTGGGCATTGAAACCATTCTTGTGGTCAGCAGTGTATTTTACAATACGAACGGTACCATCAGGTTCGTGGAGGGAATATTCACCATGGACAACATCTCCATCACGCACTTCCTTTTGACTGTGGTGATCACCAGTATGATGGTCAGAAACTCCATAATCGAAATGATATTTAGGATGGGCCTAAAATTTAATAATATGTTAAAATAAAAGTAATCTTTTTGATAAACAATGTCTCTACTTACATAGTGATCAACGATATGTTCATGTCCATGTCCGTAATGGTATTGTGCGTTAGCTAAAGCTGCTAATGCAGTCAAGACTAAAACCTAAAATAAAAGAATTATTTAATTATTTTTGCCACAATCTTTAAAACTTCTTCAATCAAATTATTCTTACTTTGGTGAACATTTTTGATGTATTTTACTAATAAAACTTCAGCTGTGAACTGATACAGCGTAATAAGTCACTCGCGCTTTTATACTACCGAGAAAACAATCACTTTACAAAAAGTTGTTATCTGCAGGGTGGTGGAGTAAACAGTTACGTTATAAATTTATTTAAATTGGAGTTGCTAAAATTATTACGTATTTGGCAAAGATATGCATTTTTTAAAACAGTCCTAAATTTGACTTTCTTTATTAAATGTTTCAAATTTATTCTACCTTGAATTTACTTACTAATAAAAAGTGAAAGCATACTAAAGAATGAGTGTGTGTTATGTTTGCGAAATACAAATCAATAATATTCTAATGTGTTTATGCATTTACTACGCATATAATTCTTTTTTTCTTTGCAAATAAGAATTTAACAATTTAGTTAAATTAGGTCTTCGATTAAAATACAGGTAATTAAAAACACCTAATAAATATTATTATTGACTACAGGTTCGAAATGTTACTCTTTTCTAATTGCAGCAGTTTTAGGATTTTCCTCTTTCAGTTGTGATAGTTTCCGTAGCAATAGCAGATGAAAATATTTATATTTTCTATATTCTCTTGTGTAGTTTTTACCTTCCTGAATCTCAGACTTTTGTCCAAAGAAATGTGCACTCTAGGGCGTTAAAATTCAAAATGTGTCATCCTTCTTGACAAGAAAATCAATGGCTCAGCTGATCTTGATACATAACTAAAAAACTATTTTACTAAAATTCTGCAGAGAAGAGTCGGATTCTTTTATTTTTTAGGCACTAAACATCTAAATATTTACTTGTTAGAGTTTTTAAGGAAGAAACTAATTAAGAAATAAGTAGTGATCTTGCCAAAGAATCTGTATGCTTTAAAAATTAAAAAAATGAAAATAAACTAAAGTGAAAATAACGAATAAGTCTCGTTAGACTTAAGAAATTATAAATAGTATGATGTTCTAAAGGTTCTCTTACACATAAAGCTATGATACCGCATCTTTAAGGTTATTGTTTCTGGGTTAGAAGCTTCTTGTGCATAACTACCAAGGGAACTTGCAAGCACTTGAAAGCCTAGAAAATTCCGAAGTTCTGTAAGAACCTAAACAATTGGAAGAATGTAGAATCTTATAAAGATCGGAAGCCTAACAAAGTCACGGAGGCCCCGGACGAACGTCGTAACGATCGGGGACGCCGCGGGACTAGACAGCCCGACTAACATCAGACAGACCCGGATATGGATAATGGAACTTCGACACCAGCTGCAGCTGTTTTTCCGGTTAATCAGCCTGCAACCACTAAGGCTGATAAACCCAGGCAGCGTATAATATGGAGCAATCAACTTAATCTGCACGTCATGCAATGCTACTACTTAGCTTCAAAATTAGAAACAGAATCAAACTTTGGATCAGAAATTCTTGAACTTTTTCTGCTCAGATTCCCCGATTATACTCAGGTTACAGAACAGCGACTAATAGGCCAAAAACGAGTAATAGTGAAGTCCAACAGGATACCGCAACACCAACTACAGCGAATTAAGGAAGACACAGTCAATAAAATTAACATGGACCAACAATTTGACAGGGAGATTTTGGCAGAAGATAGTGCACATGAAGTAGCGGAAGCAGTTGCTCAGGAAATGGAATCTGA
>VTPC01090885.1:0-19167 GCA_011009095.1 Ignelater luminosus
GGAATAAAAATAAATTCTAATGAAAACCACGAATGAGTGTGGAATTAGTAAACAATTTACCAAACAGTAAGAATAGCACTAGAAACATCTAAATTTACAAACGAGCTAGTTTATGTGATTGATTACTTTCAGATGCTCGAAATTTAAATGATTCTCTTTTGAGTAATTCTGGGTACAGAGACTCGCTCCACTATGAGAATTAAAGGTTTCCTGTTTTGTATTGCTTTAAGAGTACAACTATAAAAATAATTTGAAAAAGATCTTTACTATAATAGCTGTATTCCTTTTAAGATCCTAGTACCAAAGATTTCTCAATTTTGCACTGGACAAATCTGACTTTTGAAGATTATAAGCGTTACAGCAAGCAACTTGATGTCAGCAGCCTGAAAAGTCTAAACCAATATCTTAAGATTTTAGATTTTTTATCCAGTTGCAACCTTTTAACTATTTAACAACTAAATTACTGCTTCTCAATATGATATTTAGTTTTTACTAAACATCGCAGACATGAATACAAATTCCTATGATAAAATGCAAAAAAAAACAAAATCAAGCTCTAGGTATTATTATGAAATAAATTTTGAATAAATTAAGTTCTGTTAAAAATAACGCCTTATTTCTACTAGATATTATTTTTATTTACTTGTACATTTAAATATAATAAAGGGCATCCAATTTCAAATATCACATTATGCTAAAACAGTGTTTCTTATAAAGGATCTAATAAATAATTTTTAAAAATTGAAACTATATTTAACATGTATAATTTACCTAATAACCAAAAATTTAATTTTTTCTATTTTTTATAACAATTTTCACATTAATCAACTACTTTATACTTTAAAAATTAAATTATTACATTTGTAATCAATTATTAAAAGTTAATCTGTAAGCAGCTATTTAGTAAAAATAAAAACAATAGTACTTTGTGTACTTCATATTCAAAGTTTTTCCTTATTATGAAGCCGCATATGGTTTTGTAAACTGTCTTTCCGTTTGCATTTATAATCACACAGTTCACATTTAAAACTTCCCCAGGCACTGTGAACACGCATATGCCTTTGTAAATGTTCTCTTCGACTACATTTATAATCACACATTTCACATCCAAAGGGTTTTTCGCCACTGTGTACAAGCATATGTATTCTTAAACGACTCTTCACAGTAAACTTATAATCACATATTTTACATTGGAATGGTTTTTCATCAGAGTGAACGCGCATATGTGCTCGTAAATACCTTTCCACAGTAAATTTACAACCGCATATTTCACAGTTGAAAGGTTTTTCACCACTATGAACACGCATATGTGTTCGTAGATAATTTATCACGGTAAATTTATAACCACATATTTCACATTCAAATGGCTTCTCGCCACTGTGAACACGTAGGTGCCTTTGTAAACTACTTTTTACTGTAAATCTATAACCACATATTTTACATTCAAAAGGCTTGTCGCCATTATGAACACGCATATGAGTTTGTAAATGTCCTCTTTGATTACATTTATAATCGCATATTTCACATTCGAAAGGTTTCTCGCCACTGTGAATGCGAACATGTTTTTGTAAACTACTTTTTTCTGTAAACTTAAAACCACATGTTTCACATTCAAAAGGCTTTTCGCCATTGTGAACACGCATGTGAGTTCGTAAACTGCTTCTCGCTGTAAATTTATAGCTGCATATTTCACATTCGTAAGGTTTCTCGCCAGTGTGAATGCGCATATGCTTTTGCAAACTGCTTTTCTCTGAAAATTTATACACACATATATTACATTCGAAGGGCTTCTCGCCACTGTGAACACGCATATGCCTTTCTAAATTACTTTTTCGTGAACCTTTATAACCACATATTTTACATTCGAAGGGTTTTTCGCCACTGTGAACGAGCATATGTCTTTGTAAACTGCTTTTTACTGTAAATTTAGAATCGCATATTCTACATTGGAAGTGTCTCTCGCCACTGTGAACGTCCGTATTATGTGTTTGTAAGTGATTGCTTATTGTACATTTACAATCAGCTAGGTTATCCTGCAATACCATTTCTTTTGAATTATCTACATTTGTGATGGTTTGTTCTTTCATAATAATATTATGTTCTTTTATAATAATGTTAACACGTTCTTCTTCGCGTGTATCTTCAGGAATATCGCTAGGGCCTACGAAAAAACCGTAATTATTTAAAAGGGGTGTGTAGTAGCAACTGCTTACCATCAGATGAAAAAATGCCTTCTTGGCCGGACAAAGGTGAAGATGGCTTCGTGCTATCTCCAGTAACTTCTGTTTTTAGGTCAGCAGATTCCATTAGCGAGCAAAATGACTCCATTGCTTTTTCGTTGTGGTATAATGTCACTGAATTTATACGTATAGCTTCATTTGTTTTATGCTGGCACTGATAAATACTGCGATCTAGGGTTGTTATACAACGTTCACGATGTTTCTAGATCGTAACAGGCCATGCTTTCATTTTGTAAGGTTGGAAGTGCTGCTTCCTTTTTTTCTTGAAAATTGCCGTACTTGCGGCTGTATTTGGCGCTGTTGCGCAATCAAAAACTTTGCATTAACGTTTAGTACCGATTAGTTTTGCTTTG
The DNA here is from genome assembly GCA_011009095.1 of Ignelater luminosus. Classification (NCBI taxonomy): domain Eukaryota; kingdom Metazoa; phylum Arthropoda; class Insecta; order Coleoptera; family Elateridae; genus Ignelater; species Ignelater luminosus. Next base: position 2,594 of record VTPC01090885.1, read on the forward strand.
TTAAAAAAAGATCAGGTTTTTTTTTATATTTTGCATCTATTAATGCCAATTAAGAAGAATGCCAAAGATTATAAGTAAAAACATAAAACCTTGATTTATAAATATAAATAAATAAAAATGTTTGTGAAATAATCTTTTAGCGTAATCGATTTACAGATTTACAAAAAAAAAGGTAACAGCGTGAGTTCAAACTGTTATAAAATCATAACCTTAAAGTACATCAAGCGTCAATAAGATTTTACAAGCCGAGTTAATAGATAAACAGCCCAGTTTACAATACTCAAACTGTCATGGCTAAAAGGTACCCTAAAATATCGAATTAATGAATTTCTAACCTTATAAATGTTGGCTGTGATCGTGCTATAAGTGGATGTTGCCAACCTTCGAAACTTATTAACCTGGACGCGTTTAAAGTTAAATTTTTGGTGGTAACTGACGTCATCCACCATTGCAGCTGTAGCCACTAATAAAAAGCCAGAATGCCGGGAGTATTGCTTGTATTTCTATCATTTTGTAACCTAACCTAACATAAACCTTCAAATTATTTGTGTTGCTTTCGCGTATAATAAGTTTGTGTTGTTTTTCATTTCTTTTCACGGCTATTTTAATAATAACATTTAGAAAAAGTAGAATTTGTTAAAAGCAAATCTGTCTAATTTTCCTCAAATTGATGTAGAAAGAATTAACAATATGGCAATAATCTGACTGAAATTTTTAAGCGAAACATAATAAAACTTTGTTAATAATTCCATGAACAATTAATTTCCACATTTTGCATTAACTACAATCTGTGAGACAATCTTCCAGACATTTTGTATAAATGCATTAAACAATTTTCAACTGAAAGCAGTAACGTTAAAAGAGTTAGTAATTTATTTTATTATTATTTTTATTTAGAGGTTAGGTTAATAATCTGGAAATTGCGAAAGACAAAAAAAATAATACGACAGAGGTCGCTACATGACGTCATTGTTTTCCAATCGAACACGAATGGTCGCGGTTAGCCTTGAACAACGACCACTACGAAAAAAACGAACCTATTATTATAGCTTCATCATTATTTATAATTAATAATAATAATTAATATAATTAACTTAAAGCTGAGAAAGCAGTCAAAACTACTACGATTACCATTTAAAAAAATTAACTTTTTTGTTATACTCGAAAAGAATTGAACAAAACAAAGATTTAGAGTAGTTGCTTTTTCTAGATATCAAACCGCATAAAAAATTTCCGAATAATTCTGTTCTACTTTAGTTACAACCACTCAATGAAATTAGAAACAAATATATAACTCAAAAACAAAAGAAGATATTTAAATTCTGATTGCATCAATATACTCAATGGGAAAAAGTAGGCCAGTAACGTATATTCAGTTTTTTTCTAGCTCTTTTATTTGGAGCACTCTGTACAAGTAGTAGGTATACGTTTTAAGAAAAAAACTCAAGGTGATATTAAAAAGAAATTCATACATAACAAAAACGTGCAAATATTTCTTTAAAAAAATATTTAATACCTCCCAACGAGGGATTTCCAGCGTATAGTGATTAGTCACGAATTAAACTCTCTAGATATACATTTGTTGAATATTTCATCATATTATAATGAATTAATCGTGGGAAATTCTGCAGTTGTAACATTGGAAGGAAGTGAATATAATGAGACAGGAAATTCCTCTTTTTCGGGTACGTATGCCAAAGATTCTCATTCTATACATGCGATTTTAGAGATTGAAGACAACTTCTTTTTAGTAAAAAATATGTTGTTCACTTCCATTTGTTAAGATCCTTGTCCAGCTTACTCAGATAGAAATATTTGAGAAAAAACTTACAAAGTTACAAAGCTTTCTCCTTTTTCCTTGTCGGTTACCATTCTGCATTTACAAATGCTATTCCGCCTTCTTGAAACTCGACTCCATATAGCACATGAACGTTCAGATTTCGGCGGACGGACATCCATTAGACGCCCAATTTTGGGCTGACGGATGTATTTGACGTAATTTGGATGTAATTTGTACATCCTATGAACAATTTCTGGACATAATTTGGACGTCTTCTGAACAAAATCTGAACGACTTTTGGACATAATTTCTTGACGCTATTTGTACGTCCTATGTATGAGATTCAGTGGATCAGTGGATGTACAACTTACGCTCAAAAATATTTAGACAAAGTATGGATCAAAATTGGATGTCTAGTAGATGGTCATCCGATAGATGTCCAATTTAAGTCCATGAACGTCCAGACTAATCTTAGACGACAGATAGACGTCAATTGGACGTCTGGTGCTATATGGGGGGCCTGCAAGATTTTGTTTTGCTGAAAGACAACATTAATTTATTGTTATTTAGTTTAAAAGAAAATTCGATTACATTAAAGCATTAAAAGGTTATGGGCACAGGAGTGTATAAATAAAGCATGCAAGAAGATATTAAGAAAAATTAGTTTAATATTAAGAATTACACTAAAAAGGTTATGTTTTAGAAAGATGGCTTCATCGAATGAATTAAATGTACTGCCTCAATTAAAAGATTTTATGAATTAGAAGTTCAGAGTTAAATTAATAGTAAAAGAAAAAGGTCTAGAGACAGTAGTAGAATAGATACCAAACCACCTTTTGTAAACGTCTACACAACCTTATGGAAATTACGTTTTAAAAACGTCTTAGATATGACATTAATAATACGTTCCATATTGGTAACCTGATGTAACTAACGAAAAACCACCTCTGTTACGTCTCCGTGAAAAACAAAAAAGAATCACAAACAATTTGTTTTTGGCCCTTGTCGAGTTCGGTCATTTAAGAAGAATGAGCGTCTTCTAACTTTAGATATTTTAGAATTCTTTTTAATGACAATTCGATGACAACAGAGAAAAGATAGATAACTGTGAACACCTTAAACAAAACACTACCGAAAAAGAAACCTTTCATGCTACACCCTTTTATAAACAGAAATCTAAAGTAAACTTATGTTCAATATTTATAAAAGAAGATTGGACTTCAATCTTTGGATAATTTCCTTAATGCCCATGCCTTCACACTAATTGCCTATGATTCTTATTTGTAAAAAATCTTCCAGGTTCTGGAATTGAATTGCTACACTTATGCTGTAATCAAATTACTGCGATTGATCCAAAAGCTTTTGCTGGCCTACCCAATCTAAAAACGCTTAATCTAAATAACAATAACATAAAACAAATTGATGAAGAAATCTTTTATGGATTATCATCAGTTCAAAACGTAAATTTAAGTTTCAACCACATCACGTTTATTAAACATTAAAAAGCCTCGACGAGTTGGATTTGAGCAGAAACAATATAAGTGAAATAGACAAAAATACCTTTTCTGGTTCATCAATGAGAGCTCTAGACTTAATAGGCAATCAGATTTCTGCTATCAAACCTGGTACTTTTAGTGGTTTAGATCTTAGGTATATAGACCTAAGTGGGAATGGAATAGTCAAGATTGATAAAGATGCATTTACTGGTGCTCCAATAATGTATCTATATTTGGATAATAATCAAATTGAAACTATTGAGCCTGGAACTTTTAATAGCTTACACAGTCTTTACCTTCTTGGTTTAAGAAACAATAAGATAACTAAATTAATCGGAAGTAGTTTGGAAGGATCTACAATTAGAAATCTAGGTTTAGCAAATAACCAAATAAAAGCTCTTGATCCTAAAGAACTTGGAAAATTACATCAGCTTGAGAAACTCTATTTAGGTGGCAACCAAATAGAAACGGTTGAGAACAGTACCTTTGCTGGTGCTGTCAACCTTCGTGCATTGAGTCTAATTAATAACAAAATAATAACTATAGAAGTGGAAGCGTTTAAGGGTTTGCACAATTTTATCTAAATGTAAATAAGTTCACTAACATTGACAAAAGTATTTTACCATCTAACATTCGAGAATTGGGATATAATGAAAATGAAATCCAAGAAATTAAGCCTAAAGTTTTTGATGGCTTTAGAAATCTTCAGACCCTATTCATATCTTTTAACAATATAACTACAATTGTTAAGAATGCCTTTTCTGGAGCACCAATAAGAGAATTATTTCTGGAACAAAGTCACATTAGAAATATCGAATGCATGGCCTTTTATGGTGTAGATCTCCTTGTGCTGGTTCTAAAAAGTAATCACATATCTTGTATTAAAAAGGATACATTTGCAGGAAGTTCCATTGAAGTATTACATTTGGGTAATAATCAGATTGAAACTATTGAAGATTATGCTTTTGCGGATGTAAAAAACCTTAAAAGACTTATATTATATTCTAACCACATAACTACAATTTACAGAACAACACTTTTAGGGTCTACAGTTGAGATGCTATTTTTAAGAAACAACAAGATATCAACCATCCAACCAAAAACTTTTGACGGCTTAAATAATCTTCGCATTCTTGATTTATCCTTCAATAAATTAACTGAAGTGGGAAGAGATACATTTACATCCTCTTCTATAGAATCACTAGTCTTGGAAAGCAACAATATATCTAAGCTGTTGGCTGAAGATTTTGAGCAGTTACCAAAATTGAATTTTCTATACTTAGAAAGAGACTACTAAAGGTAGTAATAATATGTACTGAGCTTTATTTCCTTCTAGAAAAAAATAAAAATTCTTTATATGCTTAACAATTGTTTTATTTTTCTTGCGATTTGCAAGAATAGATTCTACAGAGTCCTCAAGAAGTGCAAAAATAATTACAGCTGGTCTTTGAAGGCATTTTAAATAATTTTTCTAATTCAAATCAGTATACACCAAAACTTACGATTAAAAAGCTGTTCACGTAAGAGAAGATTTCCATATAAATGATATGATATGGTATCAAGATACTCTTAAAAGCCTTTGGAAAGAAGGAAAGATTATAGGGTAAGTTGAGGAGGATGGAAAATGCATTATGCAAAATAAATTTTACATAAAGCACAGAAAACATTCGGAAATGCATCTTCCAACCTCTCGCATACTATCCAATTATGTAGCGGATGATATCTTTGAAGAAAACAAAGAAAATATAGTGAGTGAAGATCACACTGTAAGTGTAAGTGCTGTTAATATTTAATATTCCAAGAATTTCATTCAATACTCAGTCAGATACCGATAGGTTTCCTTGATAATGATAGGTACTGTCATTGTAATCCCATGACCAGATGACCATTTAACGTTTGTTTATAAAATTATTACTAGTCGTTATGATTCGCCTTAACTATTGACTTTGATATCTTTACATATTCCTTATCATAATACTTTCAATAAGCAATTATTCTTATTAGGTATTTTATATTGCAGCACCAATCTAGGAAACAAACCACCAGTTAACAGGTTTCTTTAAATTTAACAATTACCTAACCTTACATTATTTGTAATGATATCTCATTTTGTACAACTTTTTAAAAGAAATTTAAATGAGATTCAATCATTTGCATAATGTGTTGCCTACCTATACTTACACATTCAAGTAGAGTGATTGCTTTGATTGGTAAACAAAGGTACTATTGGGAGCAATTGAAAGTAAACCATAAAATTTACATTTACACATGTAGTTGGCCATTTACTTTCAATTGCTTGTGACAGTACATATAGGCTTTATATGACCTTAATTTACCCATTTTGCATTTTATGGAAAAATGTTCCCTATAAAAGTTGTTTAATGCTAGTTTTACATTACTCACGTTTCGCCAATATGAACGTGTATATGTGTTCGTAATCTACTTCTTACTATAAATTTAAAATTGCATGTGAGCAAGCCTATGTATTTGTAAATATGTTTTTTGACTGCATTTATAATCACATATTACACATTTAAATAGTTTTTCGCCGCTGTGAACGTGCATATGCCTTCGCAAAGTACTTTTATTTGTAGATTTATAATTACATATTTCACATTCAAATGGTTTCTCGCCACTATGAATGCGCATATGTCTTCGTAGATTGCTTCTCTGTGTACATGTATAACCACACATTTCACATTTGAATGGTTTTTCACCACTATGGCCGCGAATATGTATTCGTAAAGCACTTTTCATTGTACATTTATAAGAACATATTTCACATTTAAAGGGTTTCTCGTTACTATGGAAGCGCATATGTGTTAGTAAATTTCCTTTTTTACTGGATTTATAACCGCATAATTCACATTCAAAGGGTCTTTCGCCATTATGAACATTCATATGTTTTAGTAAGTTTCCTTTTAGGCTACATTTATGATCGCATAGTTCACATTCGAAAGGCTTCTCGCCAGTATGAACGCGCATATGTCTTCCCAAATTGGTTTTATCTGTACATTTATAATTACATAGTTCGCATCTGAAAGGTTTTTTATGTGTTTTTAAATGGCTTTCTGTGCATTTGCACACAAAATCTTTACATAAACATAGTTTCTTTCCTTGATGATGATCTACATTCGTGATGATTTGTTCTTGAATAGGGTTGCTAAGTTCTGTATATGCTTCCTCAGGTATATAGTTACTATCTAAAAGAAATGAAATTACATTTGCTTAAGGGGGCGTGTAGTAAGTACTCACCATCAGACGAAGAAACGAATTTTTGGCTGGTTAATGCCAAAAATGGCATTGTAAAATCCTCACTATCGATCGTTTTTAGTTCAACAGTCTCCATTTGATTTTTATAGGAATATCGATATTTCTAGAAGTAACAATATTCTTTTATAAGAGTTTGAGGTAAACCACAGGTAAACGCGCACTTTATTGGTGCTTCAAATGCGCACATGCGTGGATAATGTAATAAAAAGGTGGTTTGCGACGTTGTCAGACTATGTTGGTTTGATAAAGTTTAGTTCTACTTCTTAAAAGGTTTTATCAATTTTTTGTAAGAATTATTGGAAGTTACTTTAAAAAAGTAATTTGTAACAGTTATTCTTTCGAAAAGCAATTAGAGTTACTTGGTTTGCACTACTTATTTTGGTATAGAACATTTTACTTTTTACTTTTTAACAAATGGATTGTTTTTTAAATTGTAAACAACAGCATCATTAGGGGTAATTCAAATTAAGTTTTCGCGCGCTTTAAAATCAGTAAATTTGAACATCGAGGAAAGACCTCTTGCAAAAAGTACGACCTGAAAAAAGCTCAGGCAGGCCATGACTGTATGTGTATGTCGGTTTCCATAACAACATCAAGTTTATATCATTTATATGTGCCATGCTAAATGTCAAATGAAGGCAAATGTCAAAACAGTTTTGTTTACATTTACATTTTGTTACACTTTGTTTAAAGATTAAATTAATTCTTTTTAGAACTTCTCGTGTGCTTTAATAGTGTGGTTTTTCAGGATGGTTTACAACATTGAACAAAAAGCATTTTTAATCAAAAAACACCTTAAAAAGTATTCTGCGCAAACCAGGTAGTGGTTGACCTGTAAAACGTAGTGAAGAAGCTATTAGGTACTGCTTGTGAAGTACTGGCCAATGAACCAAAAACATCTATTCGTCATCTGTCCCAGCAAGTTGGTTTCGCTGTAGGAACATGCCATACTATTATGTGAAAGATTTACACTTATATCCTTATTGGTTACAAGAATTGTTACTGAAAGACCATCCCTGGAGATTGGAGTTCTATCAGTAGTTCTTAAATAATTTAAATTATAATGAGAAATCCTGAACAGCTTTTTTTTAGTGATGAGGTAGTTTTACAAATCATGGTGTGTTAATTTGCAAACCATGAGAATTTGGAGTACTGAAAATTCACGTCAGTATGTTAAAAAAATCATTGCTCCCTGAGAAACTTGAAGTTTGGGCAGGTCTTAGTGAAAGAAGATTGATTTTGAAGGTAAAAATGTTTATTTTTTTCAATTTATAATCTGGACACTTACAAGAAATATTTTTTAGGTACTTTAAACGCAGGAGGTAATCGTAATGAAATTTTACATCTGTTCATAGAAGAATTGCATGATTGCAAACTACAGCACAGTTATTTCCAACAAGATGGACAACTCCTCGTACTGTAGAAATCTTAAGACAGTTCTTTAATGAGCACATAATTAACTGAAATACAGCAATCCCTTGGCCTCTGAGATTGTGTGATTTAACTTGATGTGATTTCTTTTTGTGGAACTCACCGTATTCACAATCATTTGATAATCTGGAAGATCTACAGACAAAGCAAAAATTAATAACCCCATCCTTTTACAAAATGTAATCAATGTACAGCAAAGAATTTTTAAATATATTGAGTAGGAGGGAAGCAGATTCAACATTTATTGTAAATGAAATTAAAACAATGAAACAAAATGAGTGTTTAAATTCATAAATAAGCTTTTAGGAAATATCAATATTATACATCAAAATTGTGAGGTTAAGAGTGCTAAATGTAACAGATGCACAGCAGTATTGCCAAACCAAAAACTGCTAATTTCCCATAATCTCAGACGAAAATTGCCGCCAAAATGTAATTTTTCAATATATTTATATTAAACATTTCTTGTGTTGGTTTAAATGCTGCACATCTTTGTTTACTAGAAAGCAGTGCTTTTATTATGTTAGTCTGTAAATTTGAAAATGGAAAAATAAGCAGTAAGGACATAACAATTATAAAATTTGGAAATATTGGAATTCCTGCTTAATTTTTAAAGCTGAAGATTCTTCCATTATTAGTATCTAAATTTTCCAAATAGTTGCATGTTCTCTCCATTCTTTATCCAAATCCTGAATATTTACTCTTTTAAAAATGGAAACATGTGTATAGCCTGCTGTAAAGAATTTATTTGAAATGATTTAGCTTCATTGGGATCTAACGCTGACAAGATGTAAAAAATTTCATCAGAAGAATCAAATCGTTGTTTAATATCTAACGTTAGGCTAGTTTTTAAAAAAGATCTATATCAGCTATTGAAACACTAGAATCTTTTTTTAATTCAAGAAGGCTTGTAGATGCTTTAATTCCTAATTAGATTCTTTCCAGAGGCACAATTAATCTTTAAAAAATCAAGGCAAATATCTTGTAAAAGTTTCTGTACCTCCTGTTTTAATTTATACAAAAGAAAAAAAATCAACGTAAACTTATTATTTACAATTTTTAATAACTCCTCTGTTATCTTGGGATGGGTCATCAAAAACGACTTGATGCAAATATGCATGCAGTGGATCATATTGTTCTATTACCCTAACAACACACTGCTGCACAGAAAAGTCGATTTTAAAAAATTGTTGAAATTCTTTGAGTTTGGCCTGTCTGCTGAAGTGGGACCGTATGTTCCTCAAGAAATCTTCAGATTTTGGGATTTCTAAACATGCCTTACACGCTACTAAATGTATGATGTGGCATGTACATTATGCTGGCCAATAATAGTATCAGAACCAAAACCCACCAAATTGGTAATTGTTATGTTTTCCCCCCTAAAGCTATTTTTAAACAATTGAAAAGACCTTCAGCTGTTCCATTCTCAAAAAAATCTATAACAGTCTTGTTTTTTCATCAGAAAAATAAACTAAATGCATACTGTTTTTTGGCACCACGGTCCGTAGTTTCATCCATAATCATTGAAAAGTAAGTACCAGTTAATTGCTTTTCAAGGATTCTACCTAGACTCTCTTTAATGATTTGTATAGTCTTTGTTCTTTTCAATGGTAAGGTTGTTGCTATTTCCGAGTCTTTAAAAATCCCAGCACACAATGGTACCAACGCATCCATTAAGCAAAATGGTAAATTATTAGTATTTATAGGACAAATGTTTCTGCATTTTGCAAAATTCTGACAAATCTTCCATAAGCAAGTCAATTTCCCGAAATGTGGGAAACTTCCCATCAATTAGGAACATTGCATGTGGACTAAGATGGTGGTTCTCAGATTTTTTTTGTATACACCTTCCCTTTTTGATCTGAATAAATTTAGGCCCCCCCCCCCCCCCATAATTAATTATCAGTTGGACAGTACCACAAATAATCGATTATCAGTATCGACTGTATTGTATTGTAAGTTCAAAATTCCATATAGTTGATCATCTTATTGGCAGAGATTTCTGTAAAGAAAATTGAGAAGAACTGAAGAGTAGTTTGCAAATTGTTATTTACAAAACATTGTAAAAAGCTAAAAAAGAATATGCAACCAAACGAGTATAGAGCAACCATAGCATAGAAAAACTGGAAATTAAGGTCTCATATTTTGGGGCGATGTATACTCGAGGTATAAAGTCTATATTTGGATAGGAAGCAGAGATTTAAGTTAAATTAGCAGAATGAATAAAAAGAGAATCAAAACGTCTACCTACATCTACATAGATACAAATAAAAAAAGGGGGGTTGCACAGCGTATAGTAATTAACAAGTGAACCAACTTTTACAAGAAAGGTGGAAACTAGCTCGAAAACAAAACCACAAAATTCTGTGACAAAACGTTGATGTTAGATGATATGTCTGCATTTCTATAAGCATCGGTTCGAACTACAGACAAATAAATAAGATTTTATTTATTTGTATGAGGTTCGAACACATTCGTATTATCAAGTAACTATTAATTGAAGGTCATCAGACAGCGTTTGAAAAGAACAAAAAAATTTTCAAGAGTTGATCTACTTGTCTGGATTGCAATTTAAGGAAGAAAAACGAGTGAGCATCACTGATGTTCTTTTGTAAGTTGGAATTTTTAGATTGATTAAAACCATCTTATAGAGGAAGTCTTCCCATTTAAGAATATTGGAATATAGTTTGTTATACGTGACTTGGAAAATGTGAAGTTGTTGGCTTACAGTAATGTAAACTATCAACCCTGCACTTCATTTGCCAACATTGAATGTTGTGCAGTTATGGTCAACATCATGTATTGCAATATGGAGTATGCTCGTGTTCTAGTTGGTTTCAGTTACTTTCCTTACAATTATTCAATTTTCATTAATCTGACAGATTGTATTGGCTTAATATAATAATGACAGCATTAGAATAACAACACTCATTTGTTTATTTACAATTGCATTTACAATACATATTTATTAGGAATAAAGTGCTTTTTGCTTTATTAAATTAACGTTTACCAAATAAATTAGTAGACTACAATATTTCTATTGTACCACGGAATAGCAAGGTCGTCTAAATCTACGCATCCGTCCTCCATTCATCACTAAATTTATGTACATTTACAATCATATTGCCCAAATGGTTTTGTAAATTGTCTTTCAATAGACATTTATATTCAGACAATTCAGATTCACAGGGCTTCTGGTCGGTATGAACAAGCGCATGCCTTTCTAAACTGTCCTTCTCTAAAATCTCACAATCAAAGGGTTTTCCGTCACTGTAAATATGCATATGGTTTAAACTGTCTTTCTTTATATATTTATAATCATATGTTTCACATTCGAAAGGCTTTTGGTCACTATGAACAATCTCATGCCTTTCTAAACTGCTCTTCTCTGAGATTTCACATTCAAACTGTTTTTCGTCACTGTGAACTCGCGTATGGTTTTGTAAACTGTCTCTCTGTATACCTTTATAATCATATATTTCACATCCCGAAGGTTTTTGGTCACTATGAACAAGCATATTTGTTTCTAAACTGTTCTTCTCTGGGTTTTCACATTCAAAGGGTATTTCGTCACAGTGAATTCGCATATGGTTTTGTAGACTGTCTTTCCGAATACATTTATAATCGCATATTTCACATTCAAAAGGCTTTTGGGCGCTATGAACAAGCACATGTCTTTCCAAACTGCTCTTTTCGGAGAATTTATATGCACATACTTCACATTCAAAGGGTTTCTCGCCACTGTGAGTACGCATATGCCGTTGTAAATTGTTTCTCCGTGTACATTTAAAATCACATATTTCACATTGGAAAGGTTTCTCACCAGTGTGAACGCGCATATGTATTTGCAAATATCCTCCTTGACTACATTTATAACCACATATTTCACATTCGTAAGGTTTCTCGCCGCTGTGAACGAGCATATGTGCTCGTAGACGGTTTTGACGTGTACATTTATAACCACATATTTCACATTCGAAAGGCTTCTCGCCACTATGAACGCCCATATGCTTTTTTAAACTGCTTTTCTCTGAGAATTTATGGGCACATATTTTACATTCGAAGGGCTTCTCGCCACTGTGGACACGAATATGTCTGTGCAAATGTCCCCTTTGACTACATTTATAACCACATATTTCACATTCGAAGGGTTTTTCGCCACTGTGAACGAACATATGTCTATTAAAATTGTTTTTTCGTGCACATTTGTAATCACATATCTCACATTGGAAAGGTTTTTCGTTAGTGTTAACGCACAAATCTTTTTCTAAACCGCTTTTCTCTGTGGACTTGTACGCATTTATTTCAAAGTCACTACTGTGAACGCGCATATGTCTTTGTAAACGTCCTCTTACACTGCATTTATAATCACATTTTTCACATTCGAAAGGTTTTTCGTCACTATGAATGCGTAGATGCGTTCGCAGTCTGCTTTTTACTATACATTTGTAATCACATAGTTTACATTGGAACGGTTTCTCGCCAGTGTGGACACCCATATGTATTTGTAAACTGCCTTTGACTGCACATTTATAACCACATATTTCACATTCGAAGGGTTTTTCACCACTATGAATGCGTAAATGTGACAGTAATCTGTTTTGCACTGTACATCTATAGCCACATATTTTACATTGAAAGGGCTTCTCCCCATTGTGGAGGCGCATATGTCTTTGTAAACTACTCTTCACTGTAAATTTATAATCACATATTTTACATTGGTAGGGTTTTTCACCACTATGAACACGCATATGTGTTCGTAAATGGATTCTTTGTGTACATTTATATCCACATACTTCACATTCGAAGGGTTTTTCGCCGCTGTGAACGCGCATATGTGTTCGTAAACTACCTTTCTCTGTAAATTTATAACCACATATTTTACATTCGAAAGGCCTTTCGCCATTGTGAACCCGCACATGTGCTCGTAAACTGCCTTTCGTTGTAAATCTATGACCGCATACTTCACATTCGAAAGGTCTCTCGCCACTGTGAACTCGCATATGTTTCTGTAGACTGTTTTTCTCTGTAAACTTATAACCACAAGTTTCACATTCGAACGGTTTTTCGCCACTGTGACTACGCATATGTCTTTGTAGATGTCCTCTTTGACTACATTTATAACCACATAGTTCGCATTCAAAGGGTTTTTCACCGGTATGAGTGCGCATATGTTTCTTCAAACTGCTTTTCTCTGAACACTTATACGGACACATTTTACATTCGAAGGGCTTTTCGCCACTGTGGATACGTAAATGTTTTTGTAGATTGCCTTTTTGTGCACATCTATAACCACATATTTTACATTCGAAGGGTTTTTGGCCGCTGTGAACGTTTTGTAAACTGCTTTTTCTTGAACACATTTCAGATTCGTAGGGTTTTTCATCACCGGGGATGTCCATATTATGTGTTTGTGATAAATGGTAAGAAGCCGTATTATCCTGGAGTGATTGCTCTTCTGAATGATTTGCATACGTGACTGTTTGTCCTTCTATGATAATTTTAATAAGTTCTGAATGTGTATCTTTAGAAATATCGCTCCCTGGGGAAAAAGCGGAATTAGTTTGTTGTGCTTAAAAGGGGCGTGTGGGCGTAATTACTCACCATTAGATGAAGAAACGTGTTCTTGGCTAGTTAAAGGTAAAAATGGAATTATGCCTTCTTCGTTACTTTTCAGTTTTAGGTCAACGCACTCCATTATGTGCTCTATTATTGCTATTCTATCCCGTAGTGAACAAATGTTGACAGAATTGACAGATGTGAGTTGTGAATTGTAATGATGATGTCACTGAACTGAACTTATAACGATAGCAATAATGGGTTGGCTTGTTTGTCTGCACTGATATAGACACTGATTTCAATTTCTAGATTGGGTGTCACGTGGTTTTGTTTGATTGCAGTGTAATTAATGGTGATCCTATTCGTGACATGCGATAACATCCGATGGCAGCATAAGGCGTTCTTTTCAATTTGAACTGTGGAATGTGGAATATAACCAAAACGATTTATTTTTATTTTGCTTTAAACATTCCTAGAATAATCACGCCTCATAAGCAGACAAAGGTTACCTCTTAAAGTATAACAAATTAATTCTCTTTATTAAATGTATTATTTGCAATATATTATAAATTTAAAATTACAAATAGCAACAACAAATATAATGTTCTTTGTCGATCGTGGTGATAACGATAAGGTAACCAAGAATTTTAATTTAAATATTATGCCAAGCGCCGTGGCGTATATGTCGCGTATATAAATACAAGTCCCCTCACCGCCCTGCTTATGCGGAAGCCAAACAAACCGCGATCTAAAGGTACGTTCGTTTATGCTGTTCTTTAAACTTGGAGTGAACCGTTTGTTGTAAAAGCCGTTCGTGTTTTGCGATTGAGTTAACAGAGTGCGCTATTGAGCGTTCATTTTTTTACAGTACGGAGTGAAAGTAGTACAACCGACTGAAAATAATGTGCATTAGGTTTTTCTTCTTATTTCGTTCCGTAAGATAACGTCTTTATATGCATTCCACACAAGTCAAAAACACCCAAAGATCGATTAGTTATTGCCATTGAAATACTATTTTGTTTTACTAAAAACAATATTTCTATCAAACTTTTCTAACACTGTAAATAATGTAATAAATGATGAACATTTTGGTCGAAAAATCAATTAACCGATCTTATGCAGAATCAAAGCCAAAGATAAACTAAAGATGGTTTTGTTCTTTCTTGACAATCATATGCTTAACACAACATATTGTAATGTTCTTTTTATATAAAACGTTTATTTATATTTAATAATATTTATTTTTACTTAATTTATTACAATTTATTTTCAGTATTTATTTACACTAACTTATTTATTTATTCACGCACAGAAGAATTTATTTATCACTAGTTAACATTTATTTCGTTCGTAACTACTAGCTGATTGACTGTAGAACTGCCTTCTGCTCGCTCAACGCCGCCTTATATTCGTTTCCGCGTGGTTCTTGATGAGCCCAGAAAGTTCGCGTTCCTTCTGGAACATTCGACGGTGGAAGAGTCTCGATAGTTCGAGATTTCTCCGGCACATTCGACCAGCTTGTTCGAGACTGTTCGGGACTTTTTCTAGAATATTCTAGGGGTGGCGCGTTACAATATAAAATTAGAAATACCTACCTGATACACTTTGGTGGACATATAGAACGAACTGTGTCGTTTCTAAATATCCCTATCCAAACTCCTCAATTGGGCTCGCAACAATTCCCAAATCAAAAACATGTTCTTCACAATCTCGTAAGAGAACTGCAAAGTCTGAGCAATGAATGGTAAGGTACTCAATTCGTTCATGTATAGATTTGCATTTAAAATAAGAGTAAATTGTTATATTGCGTACACGAAACGATGTTTCTATAATACTGTGAATCTGATTATACGATATAAACTCGCACCCAAACGTCCTCGTGCCAAAATGATCTCTCGCCCAAACGATCCCTTATGTTTAGTTTTTGAACTGTGCTGTGGACCTGATCAGTGTTATGGCCTGAATGCTACTTAATCCAAAATATCAGACCGCCAGTTACAGAAAAAAAATATTTAATTAATTGAGACGTTTTTCAGAAGTGGAACAAGAGAAATGCGCACGTATCACGGGTCAGGGGCCACTGGAACATCTATTCAATAGTTCATTACTCTTATTGATAATAAAATATATATATAAGCAAAATGTTGCATTGTAGCGAAGCAACATTCTGAACGCAGCCAACCACTACCGAGATTGCGCCGCGTCGTCGCTACAGGTCGGCAGTGCCCCGACTGCCTATAAAAGCCGCTACGCAGACCACATTCAGGTACACTCTTCGTCTTGCATCCAAGAGAAGCAGACGTGTTCCAGAGCTTCATCTGAAAAAAGAAACGAGGCCACACTTAAGTCACTTTTTTCTTTTGATAAAAGAACCAGATCTTGATCTGATACGATAAAAGCGAATCCGAGAAGACTGGAGAAGAAGATCAACATGGACCCGGCTTCAAGGGCGAAGCATCTAGAGCTCCTCCACCTCCAGCAAGTGGCCTAGCACCCCGTCGACGACGAGTCGCGCTATATCATCTTCATCCCTATCAACGCCCCGTTCGAACCGTATGCAAGACAGCCATCCGACTTCTGCATGGAGAAATTCCCTCCTCTCCCACCCGGCGCACCCTCCGAAGAGTCCAGCCACATCGACGGATCACGCCACCGCACCACCGCCAGCACGAACCAGAGCAAGCGAGCGGCCGCTCCTCGAGAAGACTTCTTTGCGAAAACCACTCCTGACCCCGCGGCTGAACGATTCCGCTCCGACCCTGAACCCACCTCCGACCACGGTTTTTCCAAAGTCACCCTCCGATCCAAACGTCCGTCCTAAGCCCGCCGCGGTTGAAACGCAACCGGCCCCCATGGCTAACAGCTTCTCCGCTTTAGAAGAAGACGCCGTCTTGCACGGAGGCCCCGTCACGTGTCCTCAAAGGGTGTCACCAATTATCCTCTACGCGAAGGAGACTTAGATGGAAACCTCTGCGAGACTCACACGGCGGAAGCTAGACTTCACGAAGACCAAAAACCTACGTGATGGCATTGCT
>VTPC01090885.1:24120-68776 GCA_011009095.1 Ignelater luminosus
GGGGTGTGTTTATGAAAGTAGTTGTTTCCTCAAAGAAATACAAGTTTTCTCGTTTGTCACGCGCTAACCTTTAATGAGTTTTTAGGCAACCCAACGTGCGTTTACCGACCTAATATATTCTCAATTTTTTTGAAAAAAGCTGTACACTAGAACTATTAATCTAAAAGTAAGCACAAGTACACAAGTAGGTAAGTTTTTTTGTGATGTGCGGGTGAATTCATCTAAGATACCTAACTTTGCTTTCTTCAGTTACTTTGATAAGACAAATAAGTAAACATCCATTGTAAATAATGGCAGCTTCTCTTACTCTAGATAAGGACAGATTTTTAATTATCTTGATTTCATAATCAGATATGATATCATGAAAAACAACTATTTTAGGGTTCAAGTATATTTCTTCCGTTTTAAAAGGAGCAATATACAAGAACGTGTTGTTATTGTGAAGGTATTGACATTTTAGTTTCGATGTTATTTCTATTGGAGTCTTTATTTGTTTTCTACAGAGTCGATCTGATTGAATTCTTTGTTTCGTCAAAACAATTTGATAATAAGGCTAAAATCACTCTATTGTAAAACAAACACAATAAACAGTGCAATAAAAATGGTACTCTTTGCACTCCACTTTCTAGCACTTCTGTATATGCAGCTAAATTCTGGAGAGCTTTTTCGTTTGTTGGAGATAACTCTAGCAGTTCTTGCGTATAATTTACAGCCGATTGTGTATAACCTAGAAATTTTTTAAGTTATTGTTTGAATTTATTACTAGTGCTACAATCAGATTTGATAAATTTTCTTGTCAGAACTAGAACGAGGCTTTGGATGGTCTGCTGGCTCGTGAATTCTTGGTTTGGAAATTTAAGTAACTTTTCTTTCGGTGGAAAACATTAAAGCTTTCCTATAGGCAACCCAATTGACATCCAGCACAAGTGAGTAAAAGTGTTTAAATTCAACCTACAAAGTTCACTAACAACCTGCTACTGCTACATGCATTATTCTAATGTCCGCAATAATTTCTACATTACCTGCGTGAACAGTAAAAGTCTTAAATAATAAATGTACCGAAGCGATAGGCTGCAATTGATAAACGTTCCAAAACATCCTCCCTATCAATATACATGTCCGGCTTTACTTTTAACATGGCGTTTGCTTGTTCCAACCACTTAAACGCCCGATAATAATTTTCGCTTGTGTAAGCCTCCTTCCCCAATTCGTAGCAATCAGAACCACCTAGAGTTAGATTGTATTGTTTACCACCAATTTGCCCATTTATGATAGACGTCTCATTTATCAGGTAAGTCAATTGCAAAGATATTATACCAGTAGCAACCCCTGTTAAGTCTTCTTGTGTTGGAAATTTAACATTTTGCTTATAAGTAGATATATTTTGGAAAAATTCTATAATTAATAAAAATAAAGTAATTTTTACATAAATTATGAATACAATAAATTACCCTTAGTAATATTACCATCTTCAATTAACTTTTCCACGCGTTTCCAATCTTCAGTTAATCGTTTGATTAACAAAAACGAATTGATGGGATTTCCTATATAATCGTCAATGTTTTGCTTTGCTTCTTCATATTTTGGTTTCTGATTCTTAATGTATCTGTAGAACAACTCATCTTTATTTAGACACCCTTTCTTGTTAAAGATAGAGGGTACGATGGTAAGTTATAATTGTGTAACTTATATCAAGCACATAGCATACCTTTCTAGTAATTTGATTTTTCGTTTTTCTGCTTCAATATATGTTTCTAAGATACCAACCATATTATTTTCAATTTCCAAAACATCTTTCAAGTCGTCAATTGAAGTGAAGACCTCAGAAGATCCTCCGTTCAATAGCATACTTAACAGGAATGCAGCAACGATAATGTTCATTTTATCTAGATGTGAATTATGTACATTATTTTTTAATTTTCTATAAAGATTTGTTTATCTGTTACATCCAAAAATAGTTGATGTACAATTCTTCAGCACAATATATATTTTTGCTTTTGTCCGTAGACCATAATAAAGAAGATTGTTCTGCAACTCTGACAGTTGTGCAAATTTCAATATTAATTGTCAATTTTGCAGAAAACAAACTGAGAAATCCCAACCTTGATCTATACTTTTTCAAACTCAAATTGGGACCAATCAATTTCAAGTTGAGACTAATCTGAATTGAATGACAAGTTGGTTGGTCTCAATTTGAAGTTCATTATTCCAATTTGAAACTGATTGGTCCAAATTTGAGCTTGAAAAGATATAGATCAAGATTGGATAAAAACCGATTTTGGCTTCCCGAAGATGTTCTCAAAATTTGATGACTCTTCGCAACAAGCAACAATTAATGTAATAATGCTAAACCAACCAAGTTGGCGGGACCATCTAGAGGAATCTAAAAGGATCAAGACGGATCACAAAGTATTCAAAGGCTATGTAAAATCGATAGATGAGAAAGTCTCAGTGTCCAAAGAACTGCTTTTAATGATATAGTCCAGGGAACATCTTTTCCGAACTATACGGAGTTTTAGAGAGTTACTGGAGCTTGCGGACGGACTTACATCAAGCGTAAGCTTTTGATTTCTAATGGTAATCATACAACATAATGTTTTTTAAAACAAATTTTATTTTTATTCATTTTGCTGTTATAAATATAAACGGAAGAAAAATTTGGAATATTTTGCTAGTCATTAAAAACAAACAAAATAATTCTGCTCCAATTCAGTAACTCAGCCAGACTTATAATACAATGGACACGGTCTTAGAAGTTCTTGTCCTGCTACATGAATCCATTTATTGGCAGCTAAAAAGAAGAAGATAATCTCTATATATTTGTTTTAGTTTTTATATTTCATTTTGTACCCCATTTTGAGCCAACTAGTACAGGGCAGGCAGTATGAAAAGTTTCTTTAATAACTTCTCCATAAGCATTTAAATTATGCCATATTAGAGCAGTACCTTTTTTTGGACGGACTGCAACTTTTAGTCTTGGAAACACAGTAGATCCACCTTGCTCTACATCACTCATCTAACAATAATATGCAACAATATCATCTTAAAATATTAAACATAAATACTTACGTAAATTAAAACGGTTGCTATACGATTTCCATCTTCGTGTCTCTCGGCCAATTCTTCCTGAATGCAATAAGACAAAATTGCATTTCTAAGTATTTTTAAATTAAATAATTACCAACCTCATAGTAATCCCAGTGGTTTGTAAAGTATCCACCAATACCGTAATTTAAAATTTGTAGATCTTCCGCGGTCCTCATACTTAAAGCTGTTATATCAGCTATCCTTTTGCTTACTGCATATACGTATGTATTTTCATCATCTGTTAGCCAAGCCGATTTACTTACTCTGTATGATACATTAATCAACTCTCCATCTGGATCGTAAACTTGCGCTCTTTCCAACTTGAACAAATTAAGCAACACAATTTTATAAAGTCAACAACCTTTTAATATCATACCTTAGGCACTGATAATCTCTTGATTATTTCAATTTCTTTCTCGGTTATGATATCGTAAACAATTATAATTTCAGGATTCAAATATGCTTGTTCCACTTTAAACGGGGCAATTAATAAAAATGGGTTGTTATTGTTGATGTATCGACATTTTAGTTTGGATGTAAATTGTAATGGAGTTATATTTTCGTTTCTGCACAACTGATCAGATAGTTTTTCGTCTTTAGTTATTGCTCTTCTGATAATACTCTACAAACGATACAAAGTTAGTAAAAATTAGTAACAATAATAATACAAACCATATTTCTACCGCTTTTGAGAAATTCAGTAAATAGAGCTAAGTTTTCTAAGATTTCTTGGTGGTTAGGATCTATTTCCAGTAATTCTTTAGTGTAGTTTATAGCTAGCTCTACATAACCTAAAAATTATGTTTATTAAATTCACAGCAAAAGTGATTGATTTGGTCTGAATTATTTAAAATCTCTCAGAAAAGTTAAATAAATAGGAATAATAATAGAGATATTGCGCTACCATTGTTCGGATCAAGTCTCGTCTCGCTAAGACCTACCGTTCCTGAGATATATCGGTAAAAAAAACAAAAGACAACTGGTAGAGCGTAGATCACCTGAAAGGCATTCCCCCACTGCCAAAAATCAAAGTTTTAGGTATCTAGAACCAGCTGTTGCGTTTTTAGGATGTAGTACATCTATCAAAAAAAAAACAAAAGACGATTGGTGATGCGTGATGCGTGAATCGCCTGGAATTTTTCTCCTATCACAGCCAATAATCAACGTTTCATCTTCTTACGACCAATAGTTCTTATAATACGGGATATCTGTCGAAAAAAAAACAAAAGACGATTGGTGGTGCGTACATTGCTTGAAAACCATTCTACCGTCTGCCAATATCAACAATCCAAATACACCTCGCTAGGACAAAACGTTCTGAGATATTGTATATCTGCCAAAAAAGAGAAAACAGAAGACAATCGGTGGTAAGTAAATCTCCTAAAAGCCACTCCTTCATCTTTGCCAACAGTCAAAATTCCATCTTGCTAGAACAAACCATTCTTGAGATGTGGTATAGTTGTCAAACTAAAAAACAAAAGACGATTGGCTGTGCGTGGATCTTCCGAAAGCTATTCTCCCACCACTGTCAACAATCAAAATCCTACCTTATTATGACCAACCATTTCTGAGATTAAGCATATCTGTGAAAAAAAAACAAAAGACGATCGGTAGTGAGTGGATTGTCTAAAATCCACTCTACTACCCACCAACAATCAAAATTTCAGTTTCAGAGGGTAAACAGTTTGTAAGATATGATGTATCTGTCAAAAAAAAAACAAAAGATGAACAGTAGTGCGTAGATCGCCTGAAAACTATCCATCACCAATACCAACAATCCAAGTTTCACCTTGCTAAGACCAACCGTTTCTGAGATATGGCGTATATCTGTCAAAAAAGAAGAAACAAAAGACGGTAAATCAACTGAAAGCTATTTTCCCATTTCTGCTGACAAAACCACCCCTCAATCACTTCCAACAAATACAAACATATGACCAGCTGTTCTTAAAAAACTCAGATATCTGCCAAGAAAAAGGTTATCAATCATCTCACCTTCATGTGATCAGTCATTCCTGAGACACGATATCTGTAGAAAAAACAGAAGACGAACGGTGTTACTCCTTTACCATTGCCGAAAATTAAGGTCTCATCTTTATATAATCAGCCGTTTTTAAGACACGAAGTATCTGTAAAAAACAGAAGACGAACGGTGGTGTCTGGAAATTCAAGTTTCATGTCGATACTACGCCTTATTTTCGAGTTATAAAGTAAACACGAAAAGAAAACAATATCATTGGTTTCCGGATTTTCTGAAAGCTCATTCCTACTACTACAAACCATATAAGAGTAAAAATCGATATAACACCTGTCAAAAAAATCGAAAGGTAATTGCTGGTGCGTGTATCACGCGAAAGCCATTTTCCTACCACTGTCAACCATCAAAGTTCCGCCTTCTTACGACTTGGCGATTTTGAAGTGATCAGTGATGCCCAGATCGTCTGAAAGCCCATTTCCGACTTCTTTGGAAAATAAAGACATTTACTATTATTATTATTATTATTATTATTATTATTATTATTATTATCATCATCCCAATCCAATTTACATACTACATTCCATTCTCGAGATATAAACAAAAAAGAAGAACACAAAAGACAACTGATAGTGTCGGGATTCTTTGAAAACTCTCTCCCCACCACTAAAGATTCAAAGTCGATATGGTATCTGTCGAAAAAATAAAAGGAAATTGGTGATTCATCGATAACCCGAAAACCATTTTCCTAGAACTGGCACTACCAACGATCAAAGTCCCATCCATAATCAGTCGTTTTCAATACACACGATATCTGTCAAGAACAAAAAGATTTTTATCTCGAAACGACCGATTGTTCCAGAACGATCTTTACTATAATTTTAATAATAATCACAGTCGTAACACAACGTCAGCGTTACCGCGTTGAAGTGGCATCTGAGCTACGTAACGGGAATTTTGTAAGCTTTGCTAACCTGCGTTAGTTACACACTTTCAAGAATAGCAAACACCTACTGATATCTTTGAATTTGGCGGAAATATCTTGAACACCCAGTCTAATTCTGTTTCACATGCAGGTAGTTTACCAAAAGCAACATTCAGTAAACAGACACAGTTATGCAAACAACTCTTTTACTCTTTTAAACTGCTACTGGTGTAGTTAAAGCGCTAAGCAACTATGGAATGAGTCATAGTAAACTTTGTTGTGAATGAAATATCAGGAATGCATTGGATAAGTTTGGGACATCAAGAGGGATAAATAACATTGGAAAGTATTATACCGTATTCGTAAGCTGCGTATATTAATCCTTCTAGGATATCCCTCTGATCAAGAAAATCATCCGGTTCTTTTCGTAATTTAATATCCGCTAATTGCAACCACAACAAGGAATGTTGATATTCATCTTCTAGAAAAGCCTCTCTTGCTATTTGATAACAATCAGAAGCGCTTAACGTCGAATTGTATTGTTGATCAACAAGTATTCCGTCTGCCATAGATGTTGCATTTATTTGGTAAGTAGATTGCAACCTGAGCAAGGCAACTGAAATACCAGTTAAGTCTTCGTTTTTTGGGAATTTCAAGTTCTGTTTATGTAATGTTATATTTTCTAGAAATTCTAAGAAAGAAAATTGTAAATAATTAAATTAATTTGTACGAGGACGTATTTACCTTTACTAATGTTAGCACCCATTATAATTTCCATATGCTCCCAGTCTACAATTAAACGTTTAATTAACCGAAACGAATTGATTGGATTTCCTACATATTTCTCAATATCTTGTTTGGCTGTTTGATATTCCTGTTTTTGATTCTGAACGTGGCTATTAGAATTAGAATTCAATTTAGATGTGCATGCAATCTTCAGACTTATCAAAGGTATAAAACAGAAATTGCTGAATTAAATTACCTCTCTAACATTTTGATTTTTTGTTTTTCTGCCCGAATATACCTTTCAAGAACACCAACTAACACATTTTCAGTTTCTACCACTTCTTTTAAATCCTCCGTTGAAGAAAAAACTTCACTGAGTCCTGCATGAATATTTAATATACCCAGTAGTACAATGCTATAGCTGTTCATTTTCCTTAGATTTGAAACAATGAGTTTGCTTTAATTTTATTAAGTAGTTTGCAAATGACCAATAAAGATAAGGAAATCGATTTTAAGGATCAATTAGCATTATGGAAACAATAAATGTAATTTAATTTGTTTTTTATTATATTAAAGTAAAAACAATGAGATTTATTATTGAATAGCCCAATCGCCGATTACACTCTCATGAATGCTTTTCGGAAGTGCAGTTCTTTTATAATTCAAAGTTGGACATTTAAATATTACACAATAAGCTGCTGCTTCTTCTTCAATGCATAGTCTGCATATATGTTCGTCTCTATAGATCGCCACTGCATGCATACTTCATTGCTTTTCTGTATCTTAATCCGACCATACAGTTTTAGTGATCTTGGTGTTGTCCGTAGATCCAATTGAAACCTTGAAAATTTCAAATTGTGGTTCCTTGTTTGGCGTGGACAGCAAGCTTTTTTTATTGTTTTGTATCCTTTTGTGTCCTGGCATTCACAGTTGTGGTTAACCAGCTTTAAGATGTTTTGGGTCTAGTCTGGTAGCTTACTAGAGCTTTTAAGATAGCGTGACTGTCCTGCCCTAATAATAATATATACATAATCCTAAGATTCTCCTGAAAACAGGCATCAATAGCGTGGATTTTGACTTTAAATAGATTGACATGTCTCTCCAGTGACGCATCCGTTTTGCTTAAACTAACTGGCAACTTTGATATATCCCTTTCTTCTAGCCAACCTAAATGTTGTAGGGTTACTGAAAAAAGGGAAGCTGTGTACAGCCAGTGTGGCTGAAACTCGTAGACTTTACCTAGTGCTGTTTTGCATTTGTTTACAATTCTGCGTATATGTGGATTCCAGGGTAGCTTTTAGCTTACTTTGCTGTATGCTAAAGGACAGTTGTTACTTACAATATTGGACGTCGTATCTTATGGAAAAGAATACTGCACTGAGACCATTAGGTTTTATATTAAGTTTTCTCAAGAAAGTGCTGCTTTGTAGGTTATATTTCACTGACTGGTTTCTTTCTTAAAGTGGATAATAAAGAAATCTGCACACACTGCAGATTTTGTCGTACAAGAATTTGTAATATGTTGCTAGGTGCAACAAAAAGTCTATACATATTTTTTAGCAACTCGCTGGTTTCTTTATTCTTTAATTTAATTTTTTCAATATTCATGCATTACAAATAGATGCTTTTGGTTAGAACCTTTACAATCATAAATAACATTAACATTTTTTTATTTTGTTACTATTACTGTTATACAATAAAGACTATTACAATCAAGGCTTTTTGGCATATTGCTTAAACAGTTCAGTCAACATATCTTTTCCACAAATTTGTTCAAATCCTGGAAGTATCTCTTTCATTCTCCCATACCATTTACTTATATTCTTGTATGGAGTCATATCGAATTTTGCTACATCATACATGGTGACTGTAGCAACCAACGAAATATCAGCCACCGTCAAGTTATTTCCAACAGCAAATT
The DNA here is from genome assembly GCA_011009095.1 of Ignelater luminosus. NCBI lineage: Eukaryota > Metazoa > Arthropoda > Insecta > Coleoptera > Elateridae > Ignelater > Ignelater luminosus. Next base: position 32,752 of record VTPC01090885.1, read on the forward strand.
CATGCCCTTCCAAAAATGTTTCTAGAAACTTAAAAGCTTCTTCCATTTTTGTATGCTTGGCAGGATCTGGAGTAGCATTTTCAAATACTATGGGATACTAAAAAAATTCATTCTGATAAGTTTTCATAAATGTAGCATAGCAAATAGAACTTACGTAGTACTCTCCAAATCTATCATATAGTGTGCTCATATTAAAGTAGAGTCTTTGATTTACCAATGCCCTCCGTTTTACGTCTTTTGGATACAACGAATTTTCTTTGCCATAGCGTTCAGCTAAATATATGATAATCGCACAACTTTCCCAAAGTACAAAGTCGTCATCTACTAATGTTGGAATAGTATGTTGAGGATTTACCTTGAAAAGCAAAAAGATTCAATTTTTTTTCTTTAAAATTATACTGCAAATATAGTAAGTAATTATTTAAAAAAAAACAACTCGCTATAATTATATCTACATCTTATCAGCACACACTGTTTATAATAATAATGATGATAATGACGACGATGATGATGACGATGATGATGATGACGATGATGATGATGACGATGATGATGACGATGATGATGACGATGATAATAAGGATGATAATAATGATGATAATAATGATGATAATAATGATGATAATAACGATGATAATAATGATGATAATAATGATGATCATAATGATGATGATGATGATGATGATAGCAGATAATGGATTATCCATCTTGAGACTTACATACCTTGATAAATTCAGGTGCCAGTTGTTCCCCTTTTGATAGATTCAGAAATTTTAGATTTACATTAACCCCTAAAAGTTTTGTTGTTAATTGGACAGCATGGCAAGGAGCACTTCCGGGCATGTAATACAAATCGATAGGCATTTTTATCTAATAAAAATAAAAGTTGTTTTGTCTTGTTGTTACAAAAAATAAATTCAAATACGATATTGTTACCAAGCGCTGAGACGTGTAACAATGTATTAATGATAAGATTAGAAAGGTTAGAATTGAATTTTTGTGCAAATTTATTATTGCGCCTTTTGAAAACAAAAATTCAAAACTCAGTATTTAAACAAAAGACTATTTACTATTTAGTATTTACATACCTAAATTATTACTACTATTCAGAAGAAGAATGAAACAAAACAACACCTTTGGGAAGATAAAATTGAACTAAACATCATATAAACGACAAAAACTCGTTTGTTTTAATCAGATATGACGCAACAATTCTCGATGAGTTGCGTCTACCATATCGGAACAATCTGGAATAGAGATAAAAAATTATTGTAACTCAACACTTGTAAATGGTATTAGTGAGTCAAACAAAAGTTTAAAATGTAATTTGATAAATTAGAGCATTCTTTTTTTAAAAAAAAAGACTCTCATTGTATTAAAACATTTGCCACGGTAATAATAATAAATAACTAGAAAAAACTCAACAATTTGCAGTTTTATACGTCATCACAAATACAAATAATTAATTATTTATAAGATATGGTTGAGTGCATGATATTAATTTTTTATATTTTAATAAAAAAAAGTTTATTTATCATTTTTTTGTAATACATTCAAAATGACGAACAGCCACCTATCAATAAATCAAGAAGATGTGAAGAATAAATTAGAAAAACGCCGAAAACTCAGAGAAAAAATATTTTTATAAACTTTTGTCTTTGACAGTTCACAAACAGAAACAATAAAATGTTGCATTTCTAATTTATAAATTTTTGTAGGGGGTTGGTTCGTTCTCCCAAAAGGTCGTGTATATTCCTGGGTAATTAGTAATCCACTATGATTACCAAATCATCTTTTGCGATTGAATCTTCATTTTTCTCATTCCATTTTGTTGTTTAAGACTAAAGTCGATAAATACTCTTTGATCCATCGCTTTCAAAATTGGTTTGCCATTTGCTAAGCTTAACCAAGAGTCTGATCTTTTTAAATGTTTTAGGCACCTTCCATAAGAGCAGCTGATGTTTGTCATTCTATTCCGTGAAAAATCTTTTGGGTTTCTTCTGCATTACGGTATATAGCCATTGGCGTCGAGATTAGTTAGAGTGAGCGACCTCTAAATGAACTCTTCCAAGCCGTCTCTTGTTTAGTTAAATTTTTAATTTTTTGAGAACCGGGATTTTCGTTGGTGGGAGCTCGTTCCTGAAGTGTTCGAATGGCATTCCGGACTTAGACAGGGTCAGTGGAGCTGAATTAGTCGTCAATGCAGTGCATAGTAAATGTTTGTGACAGAACTGTATCAAACAAAAAGAATCTTTTTTTATTCTGAGTTAGTGGCTAGCCTCAATTCAAAGGGGGTAAGCGGGATTTGTTTTGCTTTTCTAGGTCTCGTGGAGTTTTTTTGTCGTTTTCTTTAGCTTGTTCTTTACACATCATCAGTTTAGTTGCTGGGGAAGGTGAGGAAAACTATTGGATCGTCCGACGCAGGTTTTGCTCCGTTCAAGAGAGTCTCTGCTTGGGCCTGAAAGACGGTACCGGCGTATTTGTTGCCATATGGGACACCTGCTTACCATCTCAACATGGTCGTTGTTAAAATTTAATTTTTAAAATTTCGTTCAAAACATTTAAATTTATTCTACTCCTTATAATTACCGTTGGATTAATTTTACTTCACTTAAATGCATTCTGACAAAGTCGTCATTTGCTTAATTGATTCTTTAAATTTTTTTTATTAAATTTTTTTATCGTGTAATAAAAAGAAAAGAAGAGAACTTAGGAAGTGGGGGTTAAGAGTGGTTTTTTTTGCGTTGTTGCAGATTTTTCTCCGATTCCACTTTTACAGCGCTGTAAATAATTGAATTCTGGCTCGTGGTAAGTCTGTGTTTTTTCCTTACCCTTAATTGTCGTTTCTTAAGTTTGAGTTTTTTTAAAATTTGTATTCTGACGGTTGAAGTACATAAATCCCCCGGTCCCTCGGCCCCCTGCAAAGGGATTGGGGGGCGTATCTGTCTCTGTCTCTTTAATTTAGTCAAATGGATGGCGTATAGTGTGCAGAATTATTCTTCACCGAAGTATGTAATGAATCGGTTGTCGTCCGAATATTATGATGCATGGTTTGGTTACGAGTTTCACATAGAGCAATGGAAATGATACACGAAAGGTTACACAGCCTGTCGAGTATTTCTAAACGTAAAAATATTGTTAGAAAAATTATACGTAAAATTAAGCGACACGTCCAACGATGATTTGGGCAATGTTAAACGATTTAAGGAGAGGGAGAAGGAGAAGGAGGGGGGAAGTAGTAGAAGAAGAAGGTGGATGAGGAGGAGGAGAAAAACAAAACGGATAAAGAACTATTTTCAGTGTTATAACTACTGTTGCAAGATACGGTACAGTTGATACAATTGACCGCGAACGAGGAATATCGAGTATGGGATGTTTGCTCAATTAAAATGAAGACGCAAACTCAGGCATTGTTGATCGAGTTAGAAGATTGCAAAATATTTCTTCCTAAAAATATATGCTGTTATCTGACGAATGAGAAATTAGTTATATTAAATTTGCTTGATACATTGTTGCTGTATCGAGGAGAGAAACCTTGTCACGAGGTAGTGATGGGGGATATGGAAGAAGAGGAAGGAGAGGTGCAGTAAAGCATCCGTCTTGTTTCATCTTTTCGAGTTTGTTCACGTCGTCAATATTAATATTCTTTATAGTATGTTATCATCTATGGGAATATGATAGACAGAAACTTAATACTGGAGTTACTAGGACTCCTTAGTTACCATAACATACGGGTGCGCATACATAAAATGAAGTAAGTCATGGTATAAGTGTATAAGTCAAAAATTATTAAAGAAAATGTAGTAATTTAACGTGGCTTCTGAGTCGCCATAACTCTTGAACGTAAATATTTTTGGGACACTTATTATAACTTGTTTATGGCATTCTTTAATTACTAATTAAAATAAAAGTCTGTGCCCGGAAGTGTTCCGATTCCAAGCTATAGAACATCCAAATCTTATGTGTCAGCAATAATTAACGTACCTAGAAAATTAGTTATATTTCTGTCGCTTTCTATGGTCAGATTGATATAATGATCACAATTACGCATAACACTAAAAATCTGAAAGCGACTAAAGTATCTTTCTATGTAGGAAGTCCACCAAACTGCAAGCCCTAGATGGCATCTGACAAAGAAGTTCTATTAGAACGACAGTCCTGGCAAGAAAACCCCCATTTGCCAGACATTAATCTCCGAAGAGAATCAGCAATAACGGTATGTTTTTAACACGATCGTTACGTTTTGTATCAAGAATTAATGTGTCTGTCAGTCCTACATCGCTGGAAAAAGATGCAAAATATCTTTGGAATGAACTTCTCATATAATAACGATCACACTTCAGGTAAATTGAACTTGTTTAAACTGCTGTCGTGGTCTTTGACTTACCTTGAGCCACACTTTGCCTCTGTTTATGTTAGCTGTAACAAATTTAGTGATTTTCCTAACAATAACTTCGTTTATTTAAAAATGCAACAAAATATTACTAAATGGTAATTATTTTTTTCTCGTGAGTCTATAAATCTTTACCTGATTAACTCAAGAATGACACGATTTACTACAATAGTTGTTCAGCATGCAGAGACTTTTTACTTGACTCAAAATCAATCAATATTTAGCCTTTCGTATCAGTCTATTCTCAGTGCCAGGTGATTTGGTAAATACTTTTTTGATAAAATTATAAGAAAGAAGGCTTATCATCCCCATAGTGTAGAAATATTTATTTTCCAAAAAACAGTTACTTTACAATTTGTATGACATCATGAAATATTTATTGAATAAGGCAAGAATTGCTGCATCCTTTGCCATACCATACATACAAAATCAGTTTCAATTTACTTATTATTTTGAAGTAATGACAACATTTTATTTTTTCTCTTTGATCAACTGAGTAAGGACGTCTTTACCAGAAATCTCGTCAAATCCGGGAAGCAAATTTTTCATTTTACCATACCATTGAGTTATATTCTTGTAAGGTGTAAAGTTAAAGTCCAGTGCATCAAACGTGGCAATTGTAGCAGCAAGAGAAATGTCAGCGAGTGTCATGTTGTTACCAACAACAAATTCATGACCTTCCAAAAAGTATTCTAGAATGTTGGCAGCTTCTTCGAATTTGGCCTTTTTTTCGGGATCCGAGTCGGTTTTTTTAAACACCATAGGGTACTGTAAAAAGATAAAGAAAATAAGTAAGCCAAGACAGACTGAAAACTTACATAGTACTCTGCAAAACGATGGTATAAAGTCCCCATGTCAAAATAAAATTTTTGATTGACTAACGCCCTTTGTTTTGGGTCTGTCGGATAGAGAGAAGCATCCTTTCCATATTGTTCAGCTAAGTATGTGATGATTGCGTAACTTTCCCAAATGACAAATTCATTGTCTACTAATGTTGGAACAGTATGCTGAGGATTTATCTACAAAAGAAAATTGTGATTTCTTGGTTTTCTAAAATCTTGAAAACAATGTATAGCATTAGAATTAACTTTGTTTACTTCGTCTACTCAGAACTCGTAATTATTTACTATCACAGATTCCATTTATATTGTAAGTACATAAAGCTTGCAATGGCTTTTAGAATTCATTTTATCAAAAGTTGCAGAATGATGTCCCAGAAGAAACAAATAATGGTAATAAATAAAGCTGAGAAAAATAATTTTGTAGATATCAAGTTACGATGACAACAATAATAATGTGCAAGTGGCATATGCAAAACAAAGAAACATCAAAGACTTGTTTATGCTATTTACACTTTCAATTATTGTAATCATTGTAACTTGATACCCATAAAATTATTTTTCACAGCTTTAGTAATAAAGGAGCACCGTTACTTTTTTGTAGTATAAATTCCTAGGCGATAAATGTATGTAAACAGAATGACTAAGTAGGTTTATATGTTGCAAATTATTATCTGCTAAACAGCATGAATCGCAAAATTCTATGATGTAATTTGATTACTTTGAACGACCGCGACCTTCACCAGCAGGTAAAGTAGCTTAAGAGTGGGAAACTGATAAAATTAGAACGACCTTGGATATTATACTGTTGAGTGTTGTGTATCAAATAAAATGTTGCGTGTCATCTTTGATAAAACATGGCTCTAAAATAGAAAAACGATTAATTTTAAAAACTTACTTTGATAAATTCGGACGTTAGTTGTTCTTTTTTCGACACTTGCAAACGCTTTAAATTTATATCGATTCCAAGAAGTTTAGCTGTAAGTTGAACGGCACGACAATTGGGACTCCATGGCGTATAATATAAATCGATCGTCATTTTTTAAAAATTCTTTTGTTTACAACTTAATGCTTTGCAGCCAAACGGACTATCTACCAAGACTAGCAACAAATGCAAGGTCTTGTATCTGCACTCCCTGAATTTATCGTAACTTGATATTCAAGTTGGTATTTACTTTTAGATAATATTAAAGATGAACTCGCTGCCTCGTAACAACTTGTAAACATACCGAATATTCCTTTACCTTGACATTGCTCTGAGCAACAGATTATTTAATAGCCCACTTGAATGTATAACTTTATTATTTTTTTAAATACAATTATCTTTCTGGAGAAATCAATTGGGTAAAGTTCAAAAATACAAAGTAATTCAGATTGCAAAATAGCATCACACCTTATTTATTAATAATAAATAAATTATTTTTTGGTTTTAAAAAACGGTTCATACATTTTAGTCATTATTTCTTTACCAGTAATCTCATCAAATCCAGGAAGTACTTCTTTCACTCTAGAGTACCACCCAATTACATTTTTGTATGGACTTAAATCAAATCTAGATGCCTCATAAGTAGTAACTGTAGCAATTAAGGGAATATCAGCAACAGTCAGATTATTTCCAACAACAAATTCGTGTCCTTCCAAAAATGTGTCCAAGAATTTGAAAGCTTCTTCCATTTTTGCGTGTTTTGCAGGATCAGGAATAGCATTTGTTAAGAAAATTGGATACTAAGAAAAAAATTAATTTAAGACAGTATTCAGAACAGTGGAAGTAATTGAACTAACTTACATAGTAATCAGCAAAACGGTGATATAAAGTACCCTGATCGAAGTATAGCTTCTGGATAATTAAGGCTCTTTGTTTTGGATCCTTCGGATATAGAGATTCATCTTTACCATAGTTTTCGACTAGGTATGTAATGATTGCATTACTTTCCCAGATGACAAAACCATTGTCAACCAATGTTGGGACGGTATGTTGTGGATTTAACTGTAAATAAGGAAAATAAAAGTAAATATGTAATTTTTGCTCAAAAATATATGAATTGGCTGTAATACTTTTGTTTTACAATACCGACTTGGTACAAAGCTTTTGATTTTGATTAAAACTAATAAAATCAAAAACAAAAGAGATTCCTAAGATCAAACAAATCTTATACAATGTTTATATCTAGAAAATGGATAGTGGAGGCAAGATGAAACTTAGTTTGTTGGTAATGGTAGGAAAACAGTTTTCAAGCAATCTGTGGACATAGTTGTCGTATAGAGCTGAAACTTTGGTTGATAATAGTGGTAAAGGCATGGTCTACTGTTTTTTTTTGGCAAAAAGAAAGCATAGTTCAATCAGTGTTCGAATACAGCTAATTTAAGAAAAAGCATAAAAAAATCTGCTGATCAATAGCAGAGAAACCTTGGTTTATTTGATGCTTTTGATGTAGCTGCAGACGAATATGATTAGGCATTGACTTTAAAGAACTTATTTTTTTTAGGTTAGGGAAACTTAGATGTCTGTCTTTTCATCTAATTTAACAAAGACTGTCAGGTGTTCCTCCAGTTTCATGCACACTTGCATGAGCTTTCGGTATGAGCCATCTCCTAAAGGAAAGAAGGGGGACTTCTATTAGTTGAGATTAGATTTACAGGGTAGTTGGGGCCGAATCTATTATACTCCCCTGAAAACCAAAAAGACCCTAACTCTGAAAATCATAGCTTTGAGATATTGAGCAAAATGTGTTTCGCTTTTTGCACATTTGTATAAAACAGGACATCTTAGAAATTTGCCGGTACCACTTATTTCCAAAGTTAGCGCTTTCTTAGATTTCAGTGCATAGAACTCATCAAGGATTCCCAAGGATTAAATCCTCGAGTCGACTATTCTCATTAAGGCTTTTCTTTAGTTTTCCTTAGCGGCTAAGGTAAACAATACTTTCTAACACCACACACTGCTACGCTACCCTCACAACTTCTACATACAAACTTTGCATCTTCGTTCTTTGCAACCATCTCAGCACAAAGCGAGCTTGGCCGCAAATCGAACTCCTAGAACGTTGACAATGGTGATGATCATATAGATCAATGTGTTCTGTAACGTTTATTTTGTGGTGTCTATTCAAAAATTTTTCAAAGAAAGAGCCCTGCACGGGCCAAAATTTTCAGGCTCTGCTCGACTGGGGACAAACTTGACGGCTCGACGAAGAAGCCAGAAGAACCGAGAAGTCCAAAAAGTTCGACGTCCAGATAGACTCGAAAGACCCGAAGAGCCGAGAAGTCTAAAAAATAAATTTTTGGATTTTGAATGGGAAGTGTAATTATTCATCTACCGTGTTCACCTGGCTTGGCCTCTGCAAATTTTAATTAATTCGGCTGCCATGTGAGAATTTCAAAATATCAGAAAGGTCAGAAATGAAATTCAAACATCTTTTGATTTAGAAATGTTGTAAGGTATTAAAATGTTATCAGTTAGATGGTAAATTCCAACAAGCAGAGTGACGTCTAATTCAAGTAATCTGTTGGGCATCGGTTGCGCCAAAGTCAAAGTAATTGCAAAGTTGATGTCTTTTGACGTCATACTAGAAAATGGAATCTTGATCATTAATCCACAAGCCCATATACTACTTGTCACCTAAATTCCCGCTCATAGGAACAATAACGAGTGCAAAGAATTTAAATGGCATACATTTAAGTAAGACAGAGAATTACGATTTGCACACGTGTTTAAACTGGTAGCATGTTTTACCACTGTCTTATTTTAAAATTATACAGTTAAGACTACTTGCACTTATTATTTTAGGTGACACCCGGTATACGTCATATTTAGGCACGTGAGAAACAATGGAAATGACGTCAAGGACGGAATATCTTCAATTAATTACGCTTATCCAACACAACGTCACTCTTCTTGCTGGAAAGGTCATTAAGTACGTCTTACGTTGACAACATGAAGTTCAAGTAAAACAAGCACATCTGATGAACCTCAATCTAGCCTTGAACGTCACGGTTTATTTATGCAAAAGATTAAAACTATACTGTTTTTTTTTAAATTAAAAAGACAAAAGAAGTTAAGACTTACTTTTACGAATTCTGGCGCCAATTGTTCCTTCTTCGGTATATCCAAATGTTTCAGATTTAAATCAACTCTTAGAAGTTTGGCTGTCAGTAAAACAGCACGACAGTGAGCGCTGCCAGGACTGTAGTACAAATCAATAGTCATGTTTCTATAATACAAACAAAAACATAATTTCAAAAAATATATAGATAGTTTAGGTTTTAACTTTTAAAAATCATGCGCAAGAAATCACCAGCACTAAACAATGTTTAGTATTATAAAATAACATCAAATAATATTAAGGATATTTTATTAAAACAAAAGCTTTTGTTTAAACATAAGAAATAAGAAACAAAGTTAATTAATTGAATACATAAAACATTTTTAAAATTATTTCTTTAATTAGAAAACTCACCAAACTGGAACTCTCAAAAGCAGTCAAGTCAACATCGCACAAATCGATTACGTAATGTTTTATGATACTTTTTACAGTTGAACTCTCATCATTAAGAAGTGACGAAGCATTTTGAAAGGTAGGTAACCTAAAAAAACAATTTATCCAAAAATCTGTAATGCTAGAGTTGATAATAATGATAATCTCTTTAAGAAAGAACTTCTAGAAAGCTAAGGTGTTTATCGTGTTTATCAAACTAAAATTGTGATTGTAGATCTAAGAGATTTTTTCTTTTAAGGTTTTGTTAACTAAAGGAGCCTTTACACGTTCAATCAATATTGTTTTACCCACAGTGGTATAGAACATAATTAAAATGAATATTGAAGGATTGACATTCTATTCAATATGGAACAAAAGGTTTTGATCTTTAAATATTTTGAGTAAGACTTATTTGTAAAAGTAACAAAAGAAAACCAAATATATATTTTTTTGGTAATGGTCTAGTACACTTCAGTAATAAAAGATGACACTCTTCTTATCAACTTTATTAACTATAATTTTACATAATTCCCATCATGTTTTACGCACCGATCTTTATTATGCACACACATCGTTGATACACCTAACAGTAACAACGCAACGTTATGTATATCTCTAACCTAACGTCATCTTATTAAAAAAAATCTTAAAGCTTCTAACACTTTGTTATTGGTATTATTTAATTAATTCATTTTGGTTTGGTGATGTAGTGAGACATGCACAACTAAGCATCAGTTATCGTTAACAGTTAACAGAATTAACAAAGCCAAGGACAAACACAATTTTATGATTAAGCTGCCTTCTTCTTGTTAATTGAGTAACTGATTTATTTTATTGCAATGTTAATAACTAAATTCACAATCTATTCATTCTGTTAAAAAAGGACATAAATCTATAGAAAAATTTGAGATTCTTCACGTGTTGCTTGCCACACTAAGAATTCTCCAGTAAATTTTGACATTTTGTTTCATTTTTATATTTATAGCAGAGCTTACTGTATATCTTTCTATGACATTTCAACAATACTTTTTCCTATTTAAGCAAAAGAATCATAAAACTCATCCAGTAATTTTAAGAAATGTTCTTAAAGTGAAGTTTCTAAAAGAATAAAAACATCCAAATGAGAAGTAATTTAGTTACTTCATAGCTTTAAGTCGAAGGTCGCCCTTCTTAAATCCAATTCTTGGAGTTCTTAATCCTTTTAACTAAATGACGAATGAACTATGTATCGCATCAGGCTATTAATGGATTTTTAAGAAAGAGGTAATAAACCCAACAAGAGATTCTACCTGATAAATAACTGTATTTATCTATTGTTTTCATAATTTACTTGACAACAAACTTGAGTTTAAAAGTTAGTTGTAGGTGTAGTTCTACATTAAATCAGTATGTGAAAGAATTCAGTGATTTTACAACGGATGGAAATATTTTATTTTGCAAATTCTGTGCAATTCTGGTAACAGCAAGAAAAAACTTTCAAGTAACTCAACACCTGCAGATCATAAAACATCAAAATAATAAGAACAGAGAAAGCCAGAACAGAAAACAACAATTATTAGTGGCTGCTGTATCAAAGCCAAGACCTAAACTGATATATTCTTCGGAGGATTACAAAATGAGACATTCACGAAGATTTTGGAATAATACACTAAGCAAAATATTTCAGATGAATCAACAATAAGGAAGAATTACGTGGTGTCACTGTATCAAACTACTCTAGACAGATTAAGGAACGAAATAAAAAATAATAATATTCAGGTCTCTTTAGACGAAACTACGAATGTGGAGTAAAGATATACTGCAAATTTTATTGTTTGAATTTTAGGAAGTGAGGAGGAGAAGGACAAATCATATTTATTGACAATGAATGAATCCAGTATTCACGTGTTTAATTAGTTTGCACCGATACAGCACCTTATATACAGAAAACTATGATTGGCTTGCGAGTATTGTATCGTAAATGCTACATGTTACGTGTTCAGCGCATGGCTTACATCGAGTATCTGAAATAATTCGCTCTCTGCATCCCAATGTGAATACGTTAATCTCCTCGGTAAATAATATATCTTTTACTTCCTTCACCTATTGTTACAGAAAATTCTGAAATGATTAAAAGAATTTTGAATTAGTCTAATCCTACAAAGCACAAAGTGTTACTGTTAATAAAAAGGAAGTTTTTTTTAGTGCATACAAACTATAATAGGATAATATAGTAACATTTTATTTTTTGTTTTTAGAGTACAATTTATAAATTTTAGCTAACATTTCTTTATCATTGATTTCCTCAAATCCAGGAAGTACATCCTTCATTTTGGCGTACCACCTAGTTACATTTTTGTATGGACTTAAATCAAATTGAATTACATCATATGTGCTAATTGTAGTGACTATAGGAATATCAGCAATGGTCAAGTTATTGCCAACCACGAATTCATGTCCCTCTAAAAAGCCATCTAGAAATCCAACGGCTTCTTCCATTTTTGTATATTTCCCAGAATCAGGACTAGCGTTTCCCAGGAACATTGGATACTATGAAACAAGTTGTGAATAATTAATTAAAAGAACATAAATGTAGAACTTACAAAGTATTCAGCAAAACTGTGATATAAAGTGCCCATATCGAAGTAAAGTTTTTGGTTAATTAAGGCTCTTTGTTTTGGATCCTTGGGATATAATGTTTCATCTTTGCCGTATCTGTCAACTAGGTATGTGATGATTGCGTAACTTTCCCAGATGACAAAACCATTGTCGACTAATGTTGGGATTGTATGTTGGGGATTTAACTGTAAATTAAAATAATAATAAATATTTTTAAAAATACTTAGATACAATATCAAAAAAGTTTAAAACTCACTTTCACAAAGTCTGGTGCCAATTGTTCCTTGTTTCTTAAATTCAAAGGTTTTAAGTTTAAGTTGATTTCAAGAAATTTGGCAGTCAGTAAGACAGAACGACAAGAGCTGCTTCCAGCACCGTAGTACAGATCAATAGTCATTTTTCTAAAACAAGAATTTAGATGGTAACTGTGAATCTTGCTTACATACTTTCTTTGCACACCACTAACTGAAGATGGAAACTCAACCCTTTTAAAAATGATTGTTCTCGGTAGTACTAACAAGCACGATTAAATAAAATTTACAACTTTACTCTCCTACTTTGATTTATTTTATCAAGCAGTGACAAAGCATTATTAAGTCACTTAATACTGATAATTTAAAGGATAAGTGGACTAATTTAGATAAAAATTACTCAATTATTAATCTTGACAATAATCAAATGCAAATCACTGCACTGAATAGTTTGTTTTAAACAAGAATTTTCAATTCCCAGAGTAGTAATAAGACTACAACGGCCAGCTTTGTGATTTCTACTGTACAAGCTCTGAACATTGATTTTCGAAATCTTGCACAAAAGTGCCAAATAATATTAATGCTTAACACTTCTAAGGTTTGTAACATAAAACCTTCCCTCAGCATGTTTATCGTTTGATTGGAACCAACGTTTCAAGAAACTTTCTACGAAACGAACATGTTACGGCCTGTATTTTACTTATTAGCTTTTTTTTGTATTAATTCAATACATTTATTTACAACTGTACTTTTAAAAACTGATAAATTTTTGTTTCTTCTTAGGTGTTTTTGTACAGCTTGGAGTTTGTGACAGAGTCACGTATACCTAATTGGTAGTATTCTAAGAAATTAGATTAATTGAGAAAAATTCTTAATTACCTTGTTAATAAAACGACTCAAATAGAATTTAAATTTTTATTTATTTATTAATTAAGAAATTAATACATAACATGACATTAAATAGTAGATAAATACAAAATTATTTTCTGTTCTTAGCATATTCCTCATACATTTTAGTTAACATTTCCTTACCATTGAACTCTTCAAATCCAGGAAGTACACCTTTCAATTTGGCGTACCACCTAGTTACATTTTTGTATGAACTAAAATCAATTTTAGCAACGTCATAAGTGGAAATACTAGTGACTAAAGGAATGTCAGCAACAGTCAAATTATTTCCAACAATAAATTCATGTCCTTCCAAAAAGGTATCCAAGAATTGAAGAGCTTCTTTCACTTTTTCGAATTTCGCAGGATCAGGAGTAGCGTTTCCCATGAAGATTGGGTACTATAAAATAAAATTCAGATTTATTTATCGTAATAAATTAATTTGGCAATTGAGAACTTACAAAGTAGTCAGCAAAACGATGATATAAAGTGCCCATGTCGAAATAAAGTTTCTGATTAATTAAGGCCCTTTGTTTTGGATCTTTGGGATATAAAGTCTCGTCTTTGCCGTATTTTTCAACCAGGTAGGTAATGATTGCGTAACTTTCCCAGATGGAGAAACCATTGTCGACTAATGTCGGGACCGTGTGTTGAGGGTTTAACTGTAGATTAAAAAAATAATAATAAATTCGTAACTCTTTTAACTATAAATGAGGTTAAGTTAAGAATAAAAATAACCTAATCTGAATTACCCTATCATCAAGTAATTTCAAATAAACACATTATCTAAAACAAACTATAATTCTCCCATGAATTGCAAAAACCTGAAATGTATAATTTATAATTTTAGATAACCTTTCAAAAGCACCTGGATACATTAAACATTAGTATCAAAACAACTGATAAATCTTAATGTAACCTTGAACGTTATGGTTTGTTTACAATAAAACATTCAAAGTGTGCTATATTTTTTCAGCTAAAAACAAAAAAGTTAAAACTCACTTTTATGAATTCTGGGGTCAAATGCTCCTTGTTCATCAAATTTAAGGGTTTTAGATTTAAGTTAACTCCTAGAAGTTTAGCTGTCAGTAAGACTGAACGGCAAGGGGCACTTCCAGCCGTGTAGTACAGGTCGATAGTCATTTTTCTAAAACAAAAAAATAATTGATATAAGTAAAGAATTTTTAAATAAACAAAAGAAGTTCTAAAAAACAAAAATGTTAAACATTTAAGTTTGAATGAAAATAAAAATTTTAATGTAAATTAAAACTCAATTAATTTCGCAAACACTTCAAAGAACCTTTTACGTTATGAAACGTAACATAAACACTTGAATAACGTTTGAAAGTGCTACTAAAGTAACTTCAATTGAAAATAATTGAATAATTTTATAAAACCAAGACCAACTTTGTGATTTTTTAAATTTCATTAATAAATTATTTTTTTCCAGATTCTATCAAGTTACAAATTAAAAATGATCTGTTTCAAATCAATACTCACCTGAATTTCAAAAATAGTTCACTACTACGAGGTTAGCAGAGCACGCCACGACGGTATATAATTTAAAGCTCAACTCGGATGCTTTTATATTATATCATCAAACAGTGACAAAGCGTTTTTAGACCACTTACATGTATGTATATGATAGGCTAGGACATAAACAGATAAAATCGTAATGTAATGCCAACTATATTTGTGAATCATCTGATGGGTAGGATGATGGGCTCTTTTTTAATGATAGCAAAACAAAAATGTAAATAATTCTAGAATGTTGAGATGATTATTAAATTTTTTTTGTTTTGGTTCTAAATTTATAGGAATTTTTTTCTTATTGTTATTAGCAGATAAATCACAACAAAAACAAATTAATTACCTGAGTTTTTATAACTTTTGTAACTTGTTGCAATGCCTTCTTAATGATGAAATTAACATAATAAAATAAACACAGCAGATTCCAGAAATAAAATTAGAACTAATTTCTTATACACATCTAGACTGTAAAAAGTACAGTTTTTGAGATACAGGGTGTCAAAAATTTCATTTAAATCTTTTGTTTTCTTAATACTTCAGCAATAATGTAAGATATAAAAATGAAAATCTCTACGTAGATTTTAGTGTTTGGTGTCTGCTATTGCATAAAATTCGTGATAAATTCGCCATCATGAGCAAAGATGCGGACAAACTTTTTTTAAAAACTTACCTTAACAATACTAAGCAAAAACAATTGCCTCATTATTTAAATCTACGGATAATTTAGGGACAAAAAGTGTTTTTGATTTTTTTTTCATTATGAATAAAATCAAATTTTCGACTGTAAAAGCGTCATGGGTATTTTAAGTAGGAGTTTAGGCGGCAACATATCATTTCGTTAACGAAAGTTATTTGCGCTCAGTTAAATTTGTGAGCCTGATTATATTAAAGTTTGGCTATTAAATGCCCATGTAAATATTTCTTAGATGTAATTTAGCAATTACCCTGATGGAAATTACGATTGTTATTTAACTTACTTACTTAATCCGTGCTCTTCTACCTTCTGCGATGTAAAGTTGCTGGGGCCTTTCGATTTTGTGCCATTGTTTCCAATTAATATTCCTTCTTTGTAATGCTTTTTCTAGCTCACTGTTCCAGGTACTCACTAGTTTTCCTCTTTTAGGTACATCTGATATGTTCTAGTTTGTTTTGCCATAAATTTCTAATCGACCTATAAAGCAGATTAGCATTGTCTCCTTTCTCTGTTTGTTATACATTTCATAGTTACTTAGATACATTTTTCGCAGTTTCTTTTTCTTTTGTATTTTTGTTTTAATTTCATTACATCACCATGCTGTGCATTTTGCATTCCCCCCTAATCACTTCACATACTTTCAGACAGGCAGACACTCTAAACTTTTGCTCAGTGAATCGTGCTCGTTAAAGATAAAGCTGCACTTGTTGCATAATACTTTTATTGTGTACAATTAGCTTGAAATCTTGAGGACTACTGTTACAGAATTCACACTTCATGGCGATAATAATTGAAACATTCAAAATCTAAATGAAAATATTGTTTTATTATTAAAGTAAAATAGCATTTCTGTTAGTCACATGTTAAACTTATATTGGTTCTGGTTTTCTGTTCTTAAGTCTGGTCTCCTCCTCGAAGTCCTGATCTCAGAAATTGATACCATCCAGAATCTAATCTGAGTCTAATTTACTTTAGGAGTGATAAGATTTGATAATGTACCGTTATTTGTTGTGCCTTCATTTTGCATTTTTGACCCATCATTGTCTAAGCAGTTCTCTTTCTTTTTTATGTCCTACCTGTCATCATTAATGTCAGTAGTTTACCAACACCCTGTATATAGTAAGTGTTAATTTAATATAAGAAGCAAAAGCAAAATAAAGCAGACACCTTACATTTTCCTTTAAAAAAGTGCATAGTTCAGAGCAACAAGTTAACATTAATTGTTTCATAAAAATGTTATTTGTTCTGACGAATCTCGCCTTCACTTGTGTGGACAGCTACAATGTTGCCACAAAACATAAAAGCTTATTTATTGATAAATTCATTGTTAGAAATTTCTGTAAGTGCTAACCTTTAAACGGAATCGAAATCTATTTATAAATCTTTTTTGTGGAAAAAAAGTCACTACCATGAAACGAAGCAATTACCAAAAGCATTCCCTTTTGCTAATGCTGTATTTTCATGAATCTCAGTTAATTTATTACCACCCAAATCAAGGTCAAGAAAATTTTTTAGTTTGACGTTTCTCTTGTCCTGGTGGTCTGAAATTAGACTGCCGTCTTGGATGACGTGGGATTCTTGGGAGGCTTTCTGATCCATCAGACTTCAAGTTTATGCCAGAATTTGGTAGTCTAACGGTGAGCCAGGTCGTGTAACTGTGTTTTGTATTGTGTTTATCGTGATTGCGAAAAAATTCTCTGAGAAATCGTCACTTTTCGTGGACGTAGGCAGGTAAAGAAGGTCGCGTAGAATTGATGGTTCTTTTCAAAACGCAAGCTTGGGCAGTGTCTTGGGTTGCGATAGTGACTTGGTGAATTCAATGTCTTCTACTCTGGACGTTGTTTCAATATTATATGTTTGCATATCATTATAGTGTGTTACTACATTTCTATAATATTCAAAATATTTTTATATCCACTTGGACATGCTGTACAGGAAAAAGTATGTGTTTTGCTAAAGTTATTGTAAACCTTTTTTCCACTTTCTTTAGACACTCAGCTGAGGCCTAAGGCTAAAGCAGTAGTATTTGCATTGGTGGAGTCTTATTACTTCTACTGTGTCGTCGTCGTTTTACTGAAAGTCTTTTAACCATTTTAGTGTTCTTCTTTACGATCGAAGACTCCTGAAGCAAAGCAAACTTTTAGGGTTCTTAAAAAAACAACTGACTTATTTATATATTTTAACTGCAATCCAGCAGTTTCTGCTAGTTGTACATGGAAGTGTTTAGGAACCGTGAGAAATCCTCTATACAAGTGCGTGCGATACGTATTGTCATCTTCATAGTCGCAAAACGTCTATAATCGGAAGATAGCGTCGTCATTTATAGATAGACAAACAAATGTTTGGAAAAGCTTGACAAAACTTGTCTGTAATTTCTAAAATTATTACACATGGTGTCCGCATAAAAGTTACAGATAAAATCTGATCCTTTAAATGGAACACCCTGTATGTTTTGGTCTCTTTTTATTTTTTTCATTCAATGCTGATTACAGAAACATAACATTATGTGAGTCTAAACCACATAATTTCCGTATTAAATACTTATTGAATCACAAAAATGATAGGTAAGAGGAAGGGGTGAGGTGCGTTCAGATATGCTAAGATGTAGAAAAATCTTAAGATGTCGCATTTGTTTATTCGTGTCGAGCTTTGCACTTTTATTAATTATTATTGGCAGAAATGGAGTATCTGGATTATATTTATATGAAAAAAAAACAAAAGAAGATTACAACCACTCGGAGCGAATAGAAAAGGCGCTCAAAAATTTGTTTTCCGATCTCCAAACATTCCGGGACGGTTTTTTGCGCGTAAACGAGACAACCTCCTTCAAATCGAGACGTTTAGCAACCCTGTTTTCATTATATCTAATAATTTTTAATGATCGTTAAATACGTAGGTATACAGTGTGTCAAAAAAGTAACACACAATTTCAGAAAAATGCTGAAACAGGTCGATTTTTATTTTTATCGGCAACATTTTAAACAAAGATTTGTATTTTAAATTCCAAAATAGCAGTAGTACGCCATTCTAAATCAAAAGGTAAAGTGTGATAGCTCATTTTGAAGTTTACCCTGAAACGCGTTATTATGTCCAAATTGTAGAAAGTTGGCCCATATCACCTCCTTAGACACGTGCTATGATTGCAATAGCCCTCACCATAAGAATAAAATATTCGAGAAGGCAAGATATTTCCAGTGACTACCCTACCGCATGCCTATGGGCATCGCATTTTTCCATGTTATACCATGAAATCCGATTTTCAGGTACAAAGAGTGCTTTTTCGAAAAACGGGCGTATTACACTTTTACGTATTTTTAGCTTTTCTTTACGATGGTTAAAGTCTTGAGTCGACATGACGTATGATTCTGGCACAAATAACGAAAAACCAAAAATAACGAATTCATAAGAAATCTTAGAATTTTATATCTCCAAGGTTCCTTCGGCTATTCTAACCGAATTTGGAAGCAAAATGCACGAAGGTTTAAGAGAGCAAAAATGATGACGCTAAATGGAATAGAAGGCGAACGGCACCCTCCTGGTTTTTTTTAGAAAGATTTGGCATTTGCTTACAGAATCGTACATTTAGTGCAAAAGATTCATCTATCTAGCTTAGAGGGTGTCCATTCCAGGGCCGATTTGCAAAGTTTTCAGACTTTCACGTTTTAGACATAGAAGATGACCTTGTAGGAAAAAAGTGCATTGAACCATTTCTGTTCTACATTAGATGGTGCATCAAAGTGTTGCAATTGTTTCCCTAAGAACTCGAATAACTGCCTCAGAAAGACCCAAAAGAAGGAAAATTACGTTTTCTTGTTCTAATTGACCCAAAAAACGGCAAAACGCCACTTGTATCCACTTAAAGGTATTGACCTGACGATGCTGCTAACTTGAAAAAAATCCCAGATGGATCGGACCATAATTAATCGAGTTATAAGTTTTTTTAAGTGGACATTTTGGCGTGCCATGGAGAAAAGCGCGTGGGTAGATAAGCCTTCCTAGGACATAACTCTCGAATATTAAGTTGATCAGACTATCTGGACGGTTTTGATGGGGGCTGTAAATTCAGCAGATTTCCCAAACGGTTTTTCGGAGGGCTTCTGGATTTTTCGGTTTTTCACCACTTTCTCTTCTATCCCACCATAGTAATTGCAAAGTTGTGTCGATTGGCAAAAATCAGACTCCCGTAGCCCTTATAGTTTCAGAGCTGGAAGCTTTCCTAAATTCGACATGTCGAGCCCTCTAGCGGCCGGATCGTAAAAATGCAAAATCGGGTTGAGCGGTTTGAGATGCAAATGAAGAACCTGAATCGAGATACTAAATGTCGCTCCAATATCTTCTCAAAACCTCACACCAACCCCACCTCCACGGACGCTTATGAGCTCAAATTTGAAACAACCTAAGGTGAAGCATTTTTTGGGGACTCCCAGATTGTTAGGCCTGCTCATAAGGTCTTAATCGAGTTTGCCTATTTTTGCCGCTAGATGTCACTGCGTGCATAGAATAGTCGAAGATTATGTTCCACTTACCTTCAAATTTAGTCAAAAGTGGTCCATCCATTCTCGAGTTATTCTGATTCTTCATTATCAAAAAGTGACCCCCAACTTGTTCCCCTCTTTTTGGGTGATTAATGAAAAACGTCTTATGCGATTGACGATTAATTTACTCGTAAATCGTTCCTGATAATTAACAACTAAATTTTTAATCTTAATTTTTAATTTAATTTAATGTTGTGTAATGCTATCAAACTTTCCAACTGGACCGCTTTGGACGCCTAGATTTGTTATGGCAAGATTAACAAGATTTGACTATGAAATGAGAAATGAAAAATAACAGAAGCTGTTCATACTCCTAAAGTTTTAGCTTTGGTTGGCACAATTGGCAATGTCTACTAAATAGAAGACAATACTTAAAGGTGGTTCTTAAAGAGGGCCAATAAACTAAATCAATATCTGGAGGTTATGAGCAAAACATTTTCAACTGTTTGAATCTTTATTAAAAACAAAATCAAATACATCAACTATAGGTTAAAACACATAAAATCAAGTCACGTTAATAGATTTGTTGAATATCTTTTGGAAAAAATTGATAAGTTTACACTTAAAATAATTTTCTGGTACATTGAAGTAAATGAATACTGATCACAATAAACAAGTACCCATAGGGTAAAGGGTAGTTAAATTTGATAATTGTTCAGATACCCGGAGTGACAGATTGCATATGTTATTCTTAGCCAAATTTAGAATTGCTAATGTGGAAGATCTAAAAATATTTCTTTCTATTTTAGTTATTTTATTACTCGTCAAATAAAGTTCTCGTAGACCATTAATATCAGCGAAAGAGTATGTCTCTATGCTTTCGATTTTATTGTAGGCTAGCCTCAAGACCTCAATTGTACTTCCTGAAAAAGTGTTTCTATTGATCGTGGTTAACAGATTACTACTTAAATCAAGAGAAAGAAGATGTAAAGTAGAAAATGCTCCTGGTTCGATAAATTCCAGTTTATTAAAATCTAAAGTTAGCTCTTTAGCTGAACTTCCTATAAAGGTATCACAATAAATTTTACCAAGCTTGTTAATATTCAAGTTCAATACACGTAGGCTGCTCAAGTTACTAAAAGAACAAGGTTCAATTATTGTAATGTCATTTCCATTTAAATCAATTACTTCCAATGCAGATCCTGAAAAACTGTTCTTGTTTATTCGGGCTATTTTATTGGACCCTAGATTCAATTCTTGTAAATCTTGAAAATCCGTAAGTTCTATAGTAGTTATTTCATTATAAGCTAAATACAGTTTCCGAACCGATTTGGGATAAATGGGAATTCTATTTAAACCAGTACTGCGTAAATCAAGGAATTGCAGATCATGAAATTGACTCAAAACGCCTGGTTCAATAAACGTTATTGGATTTCCATACAGATTTAATATTTGCAACGTATGGATTGGAAATATGTTTCTTTCAATTCTAGTTATCATATTTCTTACCAAATAAATTTGGGTGAGGTTGGCTAAACCTTTAAAAGAACCAGGCTCTACGGTTGCAATACGGTTGCTTTCTAATTTTAATATCTGAACAGATGATCCTGAAAAGGTGTTTTCTTCAATTTTGGTTAATTCATTTTCTTCAATATGTAATTCATGAAGGTTAACGGTTCCATTAAAAGCTTGGGGTTCAATAAATGCGATTATATTTGAATTAAGAACTAGTTTTTTGAGTGAAGGTATATCAAATGTATTAGAGTAGATACTAGAAATTTTATTATTACTGAGATCAATTTCTTGAAGATAACTTACATTATCAAAGGACTTCCGTTCAATAATTTCAATAGAATTGTCTACCAGATCCAATTTTTGAATTAAGCTGTTTGCAAATGTGTTGTTGTGGATTTTAGTTAGCTTATTGGTAGATAAATAAAGTTCAAAGGGATTTTTCATACCGTCGAAAGCTTTAGGTTCTATTACTTGAATTTGATTTAGCTGTATAATTAATACACGCATGGAAGATTTTGAAAATGTAGCTTCTTCAATTTTTGTTATTTGGTTGATACTTAAATCTAATTCAAAAAGATTATCTAAGGTGGCAAAAGCTTTTGACTCAATGGTTTCTATGTTATTAAAGGACAAATGCAATATTCGTATTGGGGATGCCATAAAGGTACTTGCTTCGATTCTGTTTATTTTGTTTCCATATAAGTATATCTCACTGCGATTGTTTAAGTTTATAAACGAGCCAGGCTCGATAGTTGTAATCCTATTACTATCTAAAAGTATCGTTTGAAGAGTAGGAACTGAGAATGTTGAAACGCTGATTGTGGTTATATCGTTTCCTTCTAGATTGAGCTCTTGAAGATTAGGTAGTCCAAATAGAGCATTTGGTTCAATAGCCTCGATAGAATTTGTTGCCAACTTTAATGAATAAAGTGGAAAATCTGCAAAAAATTAAATTAATTTTATTACAATTTAAACATAAATATTTACCATCATCATTTGATGTTTCTCCAATTTTGATTGCGTTTTCAAGTAAATAAATTTGCCCTGATGATAACCTTTGGATGTTGGAGTCAAAAATTTCTACTTTATTAAGTTGAGGCAGAAAATTCAAAGCAATTATGCTTAAATTAGATAATTCGCAATTTCTAAGTTCTAGAAATTTAATTAATCTTGGAAGCGAACCAGATCCATACAAAGTGGTATTAATTTTATCTTGTATCTGCTCTATTGACGTCATATCGGAACAAGCAATTTCCTCGAATTTATCCACATTATAAGAACACTTTTGCATTGTGCATCCTTGCAGACATAGTAGTATTATTGATATAAACATGAATATGTACATTTTTATCAAATCTAAAAAAGTTGTTTTTAGTAGAACGAAGTAAAATATTTATGTGTTATCGTACACTTTTCTTAAACTGTACAAAGTCGACTGACATACATTATCGAAATTTCTCGAAGGACGGCATTATAATCTAGTAACACAACTTGTTTCTACTTTTACTTTAATGTAACTAAGTAAACTTGACTTTTGTCGTCACTGGGAGTAGGGGAACTTGGTAGACTAGCCGCGGTCACCTAAGAAACAACTCTTTATCACTCAATAATTATAAAACCAACTTAAATTATTTTTTCCTCTTCTATTTTGTTACGCTATAATCAGAAACTATGAAAAAGAAGCATTTTCTCAAAAAACGGTAAGAGTACCTTGACTGTATTAGTTACATGCGGATAATAATTACCAGTTAGAGAGAATTCATTGTTTTTACATGTGAAATCTCAAACTTTTATAATTTTATACTTAAATTTAGTAACACACTAGAATATTATTTCATTGATTTCATCACTTAGTTTCCAAAAAGCTCAACTCAATCCAACACAATGACAGAAATTATGGCACTACATAAGAGTAGCTATAGCGTGGGCAAGCAAATTTCGTTTTCATGATTTTGAATCTGACAGATAAATCAAAACAGGAAAGGTTGTAATGTTATATTATAACAGAGAACACAACCAACAGCTAAAACCTTATACAATCCAACAATACAGGTATAGAATAATGAGCTTCTTACTTAAAATGTTTAGGGTATCACTTACGAGGGTGGTCTGAAAAGTTTCCGACCTCAACGTGAAGATGGCAGCACTCGTAAATAAAAGCTACTGAATTTCGTTGTTGACAGTTACTCACCAAAGTTTCAGCCATTTTGGACGCGCAGTTTTTATGTAACAGTCGTTTGAGTGAGTTGATGTGAGTTTTTTTGTGAAAATGGACAAAATCGAGTATCGAGCTGTCATTACATATTTGTTTTTGAAAGGCGATACGCCTTCGCAAATAAAAAATGAGTTCGATGGACTCTGCACCATCATTTACCACAGTGAAATTTTGGGCTGCTGAATTTAAACATGGCCGTAAGAGCTTGGGAGACGATGAACGTTCGGGACGTCCAAAAACTGCAACTACCGGCGAAAACATCGCCAAAGTTTACCAAATGGTGCTAGACGACCGACCGCCGAATTAAAGTGAGAGAGATAGCAGAGGTTATGAACATGTCAAAAGAACGTGTTTGTCACATATTAAATCAACATTTAGGCATGAGAAAGCTGTCCGCGCGTTGTGTTCGAATGAATATTTCCAACGCTCTTTTGGCACAGTTTAGGCGAAATAAATCCGAGTTTTGGCGCCGATTAATTACTGTAGATGAAACTTGGATACACCATTATAAGCCCGAAACAAAAATACAGTCCAAACAGTGGACTGCAAAGGGGGAACCGGCTCCAAAAAAAGCAAAACCTGTTTTTTCGGCTGGGAAAGTGATGGCGACTGTTTTTTGGGATAGTCATGGAGTTATTTTAATCGATTATCTTCAAAAAGGAAAAACCATTACAGGAGCATACTATACTAGGGAGACCTAAATGGCAGAAAACAGTAGCTGTAGGGTTGCAATTCAAGAGAGCGCCAGCCTTGGTTAACCTTGACCGATATAAGTGAACAGCCGATCCTAAGACTAACCAGTTATTCCGGTTGGAGAGATACTAAGTAGGGTTCTCCTGCGACAGCTGCTTATTTGTATAAGACTTACTGATGGTTTTGTTGACTTTTCGTGTGCACAATTGAAGTTCCGCAGCAGCCTTTTTCCACGAACCGTATGCTTTCTGAAGTCTTACCACGCGTGTTGTCACAAACAAACAACAATTAAATGTGAAACAAAACATAGTAGTAGTTAAAACAAATATACGAGGTGTGTGAGAAAAGTAATGAGACTGGCAACACTGCGGGAGATCTGGCAACGTTGTGTCTACCGGTCTGTGCTAAACCGGTTTGTTTATCGCTTCCACTTCCTCAGTCCGAGTTACAACTCCGTACAGCTAACACATTATTTTTGACAGCGCCATCAGTGAAGTTGTGTTTTTGTTGTGTGTTACAGAAATGGAGCATCGGAATTTAGAGCAACGTTGTACAATAAAGTTTTGTGTTAAACTTGGTGAATCCGAGAGTGTGACTTTTGAAAAGTTGATACAGGTCTATGGGGAACAGTACTTGTCAATAGCACAAGCTTTCCGCTGGCACAAATCATTTTTGGACGGCCGAGAACACGTTGAAGATGAACCTCGCTCAGGGAGACCTTCAACTTCAAAAACTGACGAAAACGTTGAACGTGTGAGGGCTCTTGTGAGATCAGACCGTCGTTTAACAATAAGGATGATGAGTGAACAGTTAAATTTAAACACTCTCACCGTGCATCAAATTTTGACAGACATCATGACAATGCTCCGTGTCACACAGCAATTTCCATCAGTGAATTTTTGACCTCAAAATGCATTACTGTTGTTCCTCATCCCCCCTATTCACCTGATTTGAGTCCTTGTGACTTTTTCCTTTTCCCGAAATTGAAACATGTCCTAAAAGGACGTCATTTTGGAACTCTGGAGAACATTCAAAAGACTGTGACCGACCAGTTAAAAGCCATACCAGTTGAAGACTTCCAGCGCTGCTACCAAGAGTGGGAACAACGACTCCGCCGGTGTATAGCTGCCCAAGGGAACTACTTTGAAGGGGATAACATTGTTGTTTGAAAAAAATAAAAACTTTGGTTAGTATGAAATCAGTCTCATTACTTTTCTCACATACCTCGTATACAAAAGACCACAATAAACAAAAAAAAAACGGGAAAACATAAGTTCAGGTTACAATCAAAATTGTACATCAATACAAAAATATAAAGAGATATTCAGTAAATTATTGTGAACAAAGTATATGCGTTATAAATTCAAGTAGGTCAATGAACTAGTGACCTATATTTCGAATGTTGTAATAATAATAAAAAAAGGAAATACGAAATGTAAACCTTTAAACTAAAAAATTTAGATAATAAACTTTAACCATTAATAAAATCCAACTATTGTAATAAAGTTACAAAAGTAATGTGACGAGAACAAGAGCAACAAGCATTATTTATTATTAATATAAACAAAGTTAAATTCATGTATATCAGCAGCTCGAGAAGCGAACAGCTGTTTGAAGAGAGGTCGGCCATCTGATTCAATAATTACGTTAAATATTAAAACAACCCCTAGTTCTGTTACAATACGAGTTTTCTCAACAATATTTGTTTATAACAAGCTTTGCATAAACGTATTCTAATTTATTGCTTCGGCTGATACAAATGTTAATAAACCCTTTTTAGGTTTGCAATAAAAAAAAGGTAATTCACTTGAAATTATTCAACGAGAAAGCGCGTTGGCTTGACGCTACATTGAAGCGTCCTTCTCCCTCGATGAAATAATTCGCGATTCATTGGAGAATAAAATCAACCCATTTCATCTCGTTTAAACTCAAATAGCCTCGTAAAACTAATTTACATATAGTGTCAAGAAGCTTGATTTCTATGACTGCTACATCGACACTGGTCACAAAATTCTCGAAATAAAGAAATATAAAATAACGAGATTGAGATACATTTAATTTTTATTTCTTAAGTTTAGTAGAGGCGAATAGCATTTATCGAAAAAGGGAAAAATTAGATATTTAAAGAAACCTACAGAATGCGAAATACAATTCGTACTTTATAATCTCGAAACAGAATGGATTTTTATACACTATTTACAATAAATATTAAACGAAATTTAGTATAGCGCTAAACGAAACAATAATTCCTAAACGATCTTAACAAACTTGTTCGTTGCCCCGAAGGTTGTATTCAATGGACCTACTCGTCGTGATACTATGAGCATTAAAAACATTTTGAGCTCATGTAACATCTGTATAAATGTATGAAGGCGTACCAAATAACAAAAAAATGAATAACGCGAATATTCATCAATTATTGTCAAGAGGTAACAAATTTGAGAAGAAGAGAGTAAAGGACCTTTAAAATGAAAACTTCTTTCTTCATACTGTGAGGTTTATAAGAATTATTATAATTTGTATTGGTTTTTATTTAATGAAATGCTTTACATTTACAATTTTTAAATTTTTGTTGTAAATTGTATCCTCTTTATCACTCCTGACTAGCCTTGACTTGATGGATACCCATTTGGTGAGTAGAGATAGATGGAATTTTCCACTCAGATGGTATATGATCCTGGTGATTAATCTTGATCCTTTCAATCTTTGTTGGGGCAGTAAAATTCTTTACCGGACAAATTGCTGATAAAATTTACGCAGAAAGTTTGCTTTTCTGATGTGCATGCTTGGAAGAAATATTCATTAGTAAATGGTAAACGAATAAAATGTTAAAGTCGAGATTACTTGGGCTCGAAAAGTGTGTATCTATGTTATTTCATGTCACTTCTATCTGGGTTGTATTTTTTTGTAATAAATGAACATGCTTCGTCCTGTGATTGTTCGCATCTGCAACCATTAGACAACTTCGTGGGCTTGTTTTTGCACTCTCGGGATCAAAGACCTCTCGGAGGTCTTATCATTTCTCAAGAATGCTAGGTTTGCTTTTTGGATCGTCAGGAACTTTAGTTAAAAATTATATCGACTTTAGGAAAAAATTTAGATTGCCAAAATTAAAAAATTCTACGAGTATTTTCCGAAATCATTTGTATGGCACTAGATCTAGTTAATGTTTTAAGTTATTATTATTTAAATTAGTTAGATTAGTTTTGATTTGCTCATTATCATTATTATGCATACTATTACTGTGTTTATAGGCAAATCAGGCTGCATACTGGTCGTAACGTTCGCTTTTTGCTTCCGTTACATGTAGTAGATTTAATCTGTGCTTTCGGTGAGTTCTTGTATATTTCTAATAGTTTTTTTTAGTTAGAGAGGGTTTTTGCTAATGATGAGTCCACATCAAGAGGTTGATTAATTTTTGTTGTACTAAATGCCGGACGCAAGGTATAATTATTTCCAATGCCAAGTTTATTTTCTCACTGTAGGATTATGGAATCTGAAAAGCTGTTAGCTGACAAATTTCTGTTCTTGGAATCTGGTTAGTAATTTCAATATGGTCATGTTATCAGAATAGAATTATATGCAGTTTTTTAATTCAATAATTCTTGGTGATTTGTTCAATTATTTCCCTTTGCACTTTTGCGTGTGCGAGACGTAGGTAACCTGATGTTAGTTACTAGCTTTCTCCTGGTTTTTTCTACTAACTGGTTTTTTGGATTAAATTGTAAAAAAGATTTCTAAATTGAGTGTTTAGATTTTCCTGCCGGATTGATTGATTGGTCGAGCTACTTGTCGAGTATTTTGTGGGGCGGTTTTCTTCTTTTCTTTGTTTTGAGGGTAGCAGTTTTATTGTGTGCAAAGCTCTACAGACTGGGGTGGGTTTTCCTTTTCCCTGTTTTTTTTTCGTTGATGTTGATAGGATTTTGCTCTCGTACTCAGCTTTTTGAAACCGGGGTTCAAGTATTACCATCTTTATTTGCTGCTAAAATTTTATTTTATTTGAAACTTGGAACGCGAATTGGAAGTTGTGCTCTCGTAATCTAGTCTGTTACAGCTATTATGGCCTTTGCATGCAGATCTGCATCACAGCGGGGAATCTTCGTGGTAAGTTTTTTTGTTGCTTTCCAATTTTCGATTTCAGTAGTTTTGGGGTTTAAAGGGTGTTGTTACTAATAACTTTGCCTACATAGATATTTGCTTATTTATTATACACGATTTGTTTATTGGTTATTTCTGCGATATTTTATTTACATTTTTGTCTGTTTACATTGTGCATATTAATTATAATTATTATATACTCTATGTTCCTTTTGAAGAGGCATCATATGGATTTTACATGTAAAATCTTTAATCTTGAATTCTATCTCTGTTAGGCGTTGTAGAAGAAAATGTTTGTAATAAAGATTGTACAGAATTTAATTCTGCACACAATAGCGCCATCAAGGTAGACGAGAGTGTCTGTTAACTATTTATTGTGCCAATACTATCAATTTCTTTATGAAAGGTGGCAACCCCATTTTGTCACCTCAAAATAAATTCTTTTGAATTGGAAAAGTTGCATTACAGCAAAGACTTATTTTGCATAAGATCGAAGCAAAGGAATAATAACTTGCATTCTACCAAGAATCTTCAAAACTTATTTAATTATTTAAACATTTACTCACAACTACATCAGATGAAGTATACCTTCATATCTGCAAACTTAACAAGAATTGATCTACACTAAAAGCCATTTTGACTATTTTTAACATATTAATATCCTATGCTTATAATGTAAACTTTATTACCAACACTTAAGTTTTACAATACGGTAATTTTTTGATACTGTCGCAACCGTGGAAAAACAAAATATGGAGGAACCTTAGCAAGTATTAAGCTGGTAATATTTGATAACTTTTCATAATTTAGGATTGGTAGTACAGTAATTTCATTACCGCCCATATACAAAAATCTCAAGGTTGAAGATCTGAAGAGCCTCCAGTTTATATCAGATATTTTGTTAGATGTTAAATCCAATTCGTCAAGACTCTTAATATCATCAAACGCACCAGATTCGATACTTTCAATTTTATTATTATTTAAATATAATTTTTCGATGGTACATTCGGAGAAGGTGTTTCTCTCAATTGCTGTTATTTTATTCTCACTTACATCCAGTGCAAGGAGATCTAACCCTTTAAATGCCTTAGACTCAATAACTGCTATTCTATTGGCACTTAAATCGAGTCCTTTAATGGTAGATGCTGCAAAGATATCTTTATTAATGCTAGTTAATCTATTTTGCCTCAAACTCAGCACACGTAGATTTTTCAAATTGGCGAAAGCGAAAGGTTCTATAGTTGTAATCTTATTTTTCTCTAAATATAACATTTCAAGTGAAAATCCTGAAAAAGTGTTTTTATATATATTTGTAATTTCATTAAATGACAGATCCAGTTCGTATAAATTGTGGAGATCAATAGGTTCAATGTCACCAATAGTGTTATTTCTCAAATATAATTCTCGCAGTGATCCAGAAAAAGTAGGAATTCTATTTATTCTATTGAAGCTTAACTGAAGATACTGAAGACTAGGAAGTTTGTCCAAAGCTCCCGACTCAATAAACTCAATTTCATTCATACGTAGATTTAATATTTGAACTGTAGAACTTGAGAACATGTTTTTACCAATTTTATTTATCATGTTACTCTCCAACTTAAGCTCGGTTAGATTATTTAGACCTGCAAAAGCGAAAGGATCAATAGTCACGATGTTGCTAGATACTATACTTAATGCCAGAATGCTTGAATCTGAAAACATGCTTTTATCAATTTTGGTTATTGAATTATAATCTAAAACCAATTTATGCAAGTTATTGATTTCATTAAAAGCTTTAGATTTGATAACTGTCACGTTATTTTTAAACAAACGTAGTTCCTTCAAAGAAGGTATAGAAAAAATGTTTGCATAAATAGTTGCAACTTTATTATTACGTAGATCGAGAAGATGAAGATAATTTACGTTACCAAAAGCGTTACGTTCAATAGATTCAATAACATTGTTGTCCAAATACAATTCTTGAGCTGTGCATCCTGAAAATGTGTTTTCATAAATCTTAGTTAACTTATTACCACCCAATTTAAGCTCAAGAAGATTCTTCATATCAATAAAGGCATGAGATGCAATAACTTCAATCTGATTTCGCCATAAACTCAGCTTACGTATCGAAGATCCTGAAAAAGTGTCTTCCTCTATTCTTTTCAATTTGTTGATATTAAGATCAAGTACATCGAGATTATTTAGGCCAGAAAATGCTTTTGGTTGAATTTTTTTAATTTTATTTCGATATAAAAGTAATTCTCGTACTGTGCATCCCATAAATGTAACAACATCGATGTTGCTGATCTTGTTTCCACTTAAATCGAGTTCGCTAAGATTTTTTAAATTTTGGAATGATTGTGGTTCTATAGTTGTGATTTGATTTTCATTTAAAATCAGTATTTGAATAGACCCCGAAAGCTTAAAAGCATTGATTGCTGTTATTTCGTTGCGTGTTAAGTAAAGCTCATAAAGATTATTTAGACCAGATATGACTTTAGGATCTACGATTTCAATGTGGTTTTCCTCCAACTTTAGTGTACGAATTGGAAATTCTAAAAAAAAATATTTTTGTTAACAATTAATATTTCTAGATTTGTTTGAACAATTACTAGTTTGTACGAGGGTTGCTATTTATATTTCTGGCCTTGGCAACACTGACTGTTTCCAGGCGTCAGCTGAAATTTCCGGTGTAAACTTTACATTGTTGAACATAACATCAATCACAACATTTTGTCATTTGTGTGCGATTAGTGTTGTTTGCAGTTAATTGAAAAGTGCATTCCCTAGTAAAAAATGGAATTGACCCGTGAACACTTTCGTGCAATTATTTTTCATAACTTTCGACGTGGATTATCACGACAAGAGTGCATCAGTGAACTTAATACATTATATAGCGATGAAGCTCCATCCTACAGCACTGTAAGAAACTGGTATAATGAATTCAAACGTGGCCAATGTTCACTCCGGGACGAAATCCGTGAAGGCCGTCCAAAATCTGTCGTTGTGCCTGAAAACATCGATGCTGTGCGTGAACTGATTAAACAAGATCGTCATGTGACATACCGTGAGATTGAGGCATCTTTGGGCATTAGTATGACTAGCATCAACAAGATATTACATGATCATTTGGCCGTAAAAAAAATTTGTTCCCGTTGGATCCCGCATAACCTGACCAATGCTCAAAAGAAGGCTCGCGTCGACTGGTGCATTGAAATGTTGAAAAAATTTGCGAAAGGTGCATCAAAGGCTGTGTATAACATCTGCACAGGTGACGAATCATGGATCTACGCATATGACCCCGAAACAAAACAGCAAGCAACTGTGTGGGTCTTTCAAGACGAGCCAAATCCAACAAACGTTGTTCGCGGAAGAAGCACATCGAAGCAAATGGTTGCCTGTTTCTTTGGCATTACCGGTCATGTGGCAACAGTGGCGTTAGAGCAAAGTAAGACGGTCAACTCTGAATGGTACACAACCGTTTGTTTGCCAGAAGTCATTGGAGAAATTCGAAAAACTTCAAAGAAGAGGCGAATCATTCTTCATCATGACAATGCAAGCTCTCACACCGCTGCTCAAACAATTAAATAGTTAACCAGCCAGAAGCTCGAGTTGATGGGCCATCCACCATACAGCCCTGATTTCGCACCCAATGACTTCTTTTTATTCCCGTACATCAAAAACAAACTGCGTGGTCAACGATTTTCAACACCAGAAGAAGCCGTTTTTTGTTTCAAAACGCATATTTTGGAGCTGCCTCAAACAGAGTGGAAAATTGGTTCAAACGTATGGAAAAGTGTATCAATCTTAATGGAGAATATTTTGAAAAACAATAAAACTAGTTTCGATCATAAATACCTGTTTTTTTCATTGTTAGGCCAGAAATATAAATAGCAACCCTCGTGCCATTACTTTCCTGTGACATACTGTATATACCCACAGTAAAACCATCTTAGGACGACTACAGGAGAAGCCCCCTTAAACGCACGTTTTGACTCGCCCGGTATAATTAAGCAAAGTTAGTAACTTCCAGCTTTCATCTCCAACTTTCGTAATTCTTAACAGCTACTTTGGACATTTAACAGACTCCTAATTCATATAATGGACGTTCAATGGTTGTACAACTGTACGTGCAAAAAATATTTGGACACAGTATGACCAAAATACATCCGCTGGATGTCCAATTTACGCCCGGACTAATTTTCCGCGACAACTAAGCATCGGGTGCTGTGGTTTACACTAATACGACTGCAACAGGTAGGCACAAAAATATAAACAAACCCCAAATCTTAGAAACTTAATGGCCCGTATTCACCGCTCTTTTAGGCGGTGAATAACAAAATTCTTGACAAGTAATTTTGAAATCAGTTTTAAAAATTAAAAGTGCAAGGTCGGTCGGTGTAAGAATTGCTTTAATGTGGTTTTGTGGGGGACCATTTAATGCATGACAATCTGATACGCTGTTGACTATCTTGATCCACATTATGATCATTATTGTTCTTGCTGCTACTAATGTGGTTTTACTCTGCGTGTTGCCGCTTTTTGGTTTCGTTTGCACTCTTGCTTAATTAACCTCAATAGATGATGAGCCTTAAGGATGTACGGTATAGTCTACCTCGATCAAGTTAACAATCTTTCAGTGGCCCCGAGCAGCTCTCGGGGGCGCTCGAACCTCTGGCGTTAGCCTTTTGGCCGCCCATGGGCACAAATTTTACGTTTTCCTAGATATAAACATTGCCATCTCACCTCCCTCAGAAAAATGGTAATTTGTAATTTCGTTGGGCCGTTACTTCAAGAGGGCGCAAGAAAAACGGTTGTTCAGATTTAAAGCATAACACGACTGTCTAATTTGCTGGAACCTATTGGAATAGACGTTTACAAATTCGACAGTTGAATATATTCAAATGCCAATTCAAGTGCATTGTAGCAGATTGGACAGTCACGTTATCCTCTACATTTCATTAGCGTATCATTTCTTGTTTAGCAAGTATGACCAGAAGACTGTTTTTCTTTTAGTATCCTTTTTAAAGGGCTGTATCTCTCGTGGGAAGCATTTAGAAAGAAAATCTAATAGAGCTTTTGTCTTAAATTGATGTCAGTACGTATGTGCAATTACTATTAAATAATAAAATATTTTTATTTAACACATACCATGTGTTTTATCAGTATCCACTGCAACATCGGCTTTCCATAGGTATTCTAATTCTTCAGATGATGATAACTCATTGATATAAGAATCAACAATTTCCAGTTGGTTTAGTCGCGGTAAGAATCTTAGTGAATCTATACTTATATTCAACATTCGACATCTTTGTAATGTTAAAGTTTCAATTATTCTTGCAGCTGATCGATAATGTTCCAAAGTGCTATTTAGTTCGTGTTTTATTTGTTCGATCGTTTTCATACTAGAACAAGTAACCTCTGTAGGTTTACTTATATCATAGTAACATTCTTGCATTACACATCCTTTCATAAATAGGATAAACAAAATTATCTTAAAGGTAGGCATATTTAGAAATCTAAAACAATTGCTTGGTTTTTACAAAAAAAGAAGAATTTCCATTTTTATTACCTTTTTCTTTACGTATACATGCAATTAAATGAAGATAATAACCTAGCACTTAGCAATGCAAACTGCAAACTAAAAACCAATAGAAGCTTATTATTCTGTCAAAAAAATAGATTGCGGCACATGTTTGTTTAATGTCTGTAATCTGGACCTCTTGTTCTATAAAGTATGTCCCAAATTCTTGAACTTGAACCAAATGTCATATTCATGTGATTTGACATGGATTTAACTTTACATGACATTTTTGCTCTTCAAAGGATAACATTATTTTTGATCTAGGTCGGTATGGATGAAGAAATATCTACAATTATGTTTTTTGGTAAAAAAAAAGGAAAAAGTCGAAGTTGTCACTTACATTTTTAACCCAAATCTGTTCTGGAGAATATTAACATTGATGATGATGATTCCGAAGAACTACATCAGTACCCAATTGATGAAGTTGAAGAGTATGAGCGTAGTGATGATTCGGAATATGATCTTCCTTTGAATGAATTTTGGCATTTAGAAAAATTGACAACCCGTTATACCATTTGTTTACTAATTACAACCATAAAGATTTATGTATACTTATGTGATAGGTCAAACCCGATTGATTAATCTTTTTACCGTAACCTTATGATCTTTAACCTATTGCCAGTCACATAATAAGTTGTTTGCAGTTGAAAAAAGAGCAGATTTTTAATATATAGTGAAAGTACATAAAAGCAATAATAAATTAAATAGTTTGAACGACAAGTATTTTGTAGACAACAAAATCAAAGTTGTTTTTTAAACATAAATCAATTAATGACAGTTACAGCAAGTCTTTCAATCTTTGCAGCATTGAGCCGAAGTGTTTTTCACATGAAAGAGAATTTGGATGTCAACTATACTTTAAAAGTCTTGTCTAAAACATGACAATTTTGAGGTGTTTGGTATGTCAATTTTCCCAAAAAGTTTGCCCCAAATGAAAAGAAAATTTATTTTTGATTTCTTTGAAGATCTTTTTGCGCCAATAGTTTGTGCATGTCCCAAAACCAAAAACAAGCTATTAAAACCTTTTTACTTGTTTTCACGCTAGAATTACTAATCAAATCAATAGAACTACATTAAAATGTGAAAATAGCATGGGACAACAAGAAACAAGAGTCACAACTCAGAATTTAAATATTCTAGCCTTTATGTCAGCACACTCTTATACTTACAATTTAAAAATATTATCATCATAGATAAACAAACAACAAATTATACTTCATTACACTTTATTACAAACACGTTACTTAAATATAAATTTCAAAAAACAAAAGTTGGGTTATACTGCCGCAAATGTGGAAAAACAAAGTACGGAGGATTCCTTGAAAGCCCTAAGTTGGTAATATTTGATAATCTTTCATAATCTATGATTGGTAGTTCAGTAATTCCATTACCGCCCATATACAAAAATCTCAACGTCGAAGATCTGAAGAGCCTCCAGTTTATATCAGATATTTTGTTAGAAGTTAGATCCAATTCGTCAAGACTCTTAATATCATCAAACGCACCAGATTCGATGCTTTCAATTTTATTATTATTTAAATATAATTTTTCGATCGTACATTCGGAGAAGGTGTTTCTGTCAATTGCTGTTATTTTATTCTCACTTACATCCAGTGCAAGGAGATCTAACCCCTTAAATGCCTTAGACTCAATAACTGCTATTCTGTTGGCACTTAAATCGAGTCCCTTAATGGTAGATGCCGCAAAGATATCTCGATTGATGCTGGTTAGCTTATTTCGACTCAAAATCAGCACGCGTAGATTCTTCAAATTAGCAAAAGCAAAAGGTTCAATTGTT
>VTPC01090885.1:79699-128673 GCA_011009095.1 Ignelater luminosus
TCTATTAAATGATGAAATAATAAAGTGTTCTTATTTAACACATACCGTGTATTTCATCAGGATCTTCTGTTGCATCGGTTTTCCATAAGCCTTCTACTTCCTCGGATGATGATAACTCGTTATATAAGAGCCAATTTCTAGTTGGTTTAGTTTCGGTAGAAATCTTAGTGAATCTATACTTAAATTCAATCGTTGACATTTCTTTAATATCGATACCCAGTAAACACAAACTTATAATTATTTTGAATTACTTTTATTCAAGTTGTGAAACACATAAGTATTTTTCTTAATTTTAAAAATTTAATTTCAGCTAGGATAAAAATCTAAAAACTATTGCTTTGGGTGGTAAATGCTCTATTATCAACCAAGAGAGCATATTTTTCGAAAAAAGAATTAGAAATCACACATCAATAATGAGTGAATCATCATTATTATTTATCCACTTAAATAACAAAAATCAGCATCACCTGATATTAATTTTATCAGATATGAAAACATTCCTCTCATGTAGGTATAAGAAACAAAAGAAAAAACAAAAGCTTATTAGTTAACAAAATGATTTCGAAGGTGATTGTATTAGCTGCAGTGATTTTCAGTTTCGTAGATTTCAGTAAGTTTATAAGATATCCTCGCCTAGGAACTACTGACATCTAATTTTTGCTAGGTACTGGATTGAATTGCCATGCCTGTATGACATCAACAACAAGCGATTGTGTTGATGGTGTAGAAGCTTCTTATTTCATTAACCCATGTGTTCCTCAGGTAAATAGAAATAATAGTTTAGGTCTATTTGTTAATGGTATAAATCTGAAGATTGACCCAAAGACTGAAGGAAACCTTGCTGATATAACAACAGTGTGTGTTCGATATGCATATAGAGGTAGGAATGATTCTTGAGGATTTTTATTTATTTAAAATAACAAACTTTTTTGTAGATACTAATACTGAGTCTAAGATCTTTATTAGAGGGTGTGGCTATATTTATGTAGGTGTAGATATTTGTGAATATTTAGAAGCCACATCAGATGTAATTGGATGTTCCTGGTGTGATCAAGACTACTGCAATGGTGAACCTGGTTGGGATTAAATTTAAAAATATTATTCGAGTATAAATATTGTAGAAATATTGTTCTTTATTGTTAATGTTGCATTTCAATCTGTAAAGGTACACAGCTTTCTTAATAAATTTCTTCATTTCTTTTGCTTTAAATCAGATTCTCTTAATGCATTTCTTCTAGACGTCGGTAGATCTAGTTATGTACATTTCAAGAATTTATATAGTCATTTATTTAGAATAACTAGTATTTTATAAGATTCAGAAAATTTATCAGTACGTCAGTCATAAGAATATGGAACACAAGAATGTAAGAGAAGAAATTTCATTAATCGATAGATTCACTATTCACATTCTTGGTGTATGTACACAATGTATGTTTCATTTGCAATAATTGCAGCAGCAGCAGTAAACAAGATGCGGCCTAAAATAGACCCTTGTGGAACACCCATTTTAAAGATCTAAAGTTTATTTAACACAAAGCTATCAAAATATGCATTACATAGCAAAACAAACGAATTGTAAGCAGATCTGAGCCCTGAAATTATAAATATCAAATTAAAAAATAACCAAAAAAGGTATGAGTCACACTTTGTGCGTGATTGATAGTGCCATCATAAAAATTGGTAAAAGAATGTTATCTAAGTAAATATAGATTCGTGCCACTTAAAGCATTGAATTAGTAAGAAAAACACTTCAACTAATAATAAAACAATCTCAAAATGGTTTTTGTTTTTGATTTGTTAAATCAGTACCAAATTTAATAATATTTAATGATTTATATCAGAAGTTTTTAATGTTCCTGTTATTCAATATGGTTATCTTTATACAATTTTCACTTTTTTCTTCAAAACAAATATATACTAGTTGGTGATTTATTCAAGTCTTTAATTGTTTCAGTTCTATTTTGATTTATCATGAAATGTTTCTTGCATATTACGTAACATATCACAAAAAATAATAATAGTGATAAACAGCTACTGTCTCCCCAACATTAATATAATTTCACAAAATAGATTTTATTTACCTCCTCATCTACAAAATAAAAATACCAAAGAAACAAAATACTACCAAATTTTATCAATGAAGAAAATAATCTAAACATCCCATTACATACCAAAGAGCAATTCGAGCTAGAAACCAAAAACTTCAAGAAACTGTCTGAAACAACGCCAAAGAAGTATCATGTATATAGAGATACCCAACCTCCATCAGGGCAATGGAAGATAATGTTGAAGAAGCCAAGGCCAATCTACAAAAGGAAAATAAACATTGGATGGACAAAAATATGGAAAGTAAAACTGAACGAACAAGAAACAATTTATGTCAATTTTACCAATGAAACCATTATAAGGAATCAGTCAGCAGTAATTATCAAGGACAACATTATCCCTTGTGCAGACTATATCTAGGCATGACATTAGATGCCAAACTAAGATGGAAGACTCGTGTCAAAAAGAATTGGGAAGATCTCAATGTATTGGGAAAAATTCCCAACTGTCAAATTATTAATAGATAAACAAGTCCTTAAACTAACAGTTCCATATTAAGAAGATTTGGAATTTTCAAAATAAAATGCTACAGAATATTGTAAATGCTCCATGGTCAAGCATAACAGTGACATCCGTCAAGACCTCAGGCTAGTGAAGGTTACATAACCCTGACAACATATTTTTGAACTTGAAGCAATTTTCTCAAAGTGGAAGAGAATCAAACTGTCACACTTATACTTTAGTGTATACACTATACATGCTGTTATAATAAAACATTTTAATAAGAATCTCAAGCAAAAATTTAATTTGTTTGATATTCTTATCTCTTTTATTTGATATTGATAACTGATATAACACACTCACAATACTTCAACTTTTCATTTCTTTATACAAATGCACATTAAAGTTTTAAATGTAATGAAAATCTAGTTACCTGTGCTAAAGAGCTGATTAATAAATAAATTAAAATATAAGCTATCAAGTTAGCCAAGATATAACCAAATAATAACTTAAAAATTGTTTTATTATCTGTCAAATGATGGTAGGCTTTGACCAAGAAATTTGACTGCAGCAAAAGTTAGTCATTCCATACAGGCAAATTGGATCAACTACCTGCATGTCAAAATGTAGCTCGACTCTTTCCTAGATGTGATTTCAGGGTTCTAATTTTCAGAATTCTTCTCAAGCAAAAGCAAAAAATCACGAAAGGTTAGATGTAGTGAGCGTAGCAGCAGCCAATGACACCTGAAACTGAAGTAACTTAAGACTAGTTCTTATGGTCTCAAAGTACTTTTGTTATTTGCTTTACTCTTCGTATTTTATATTAAATAAGGCGTTATTTAAGTCAATTACTGAGCCATCGGGGTCATTTATAAAATAAGCAAGTACTTTTGACTTCTAAATTTACACATCACCTGGAACTACATCAAATCCAATGATCTTGAACTTACCCTTCTTCTTAATAGAGTTCACGAACTTTATAATACTATAAAAAGTCTTTCAGTCCAGGCTAGCTGTGTATTAACTTGAGGGCAACATTCCTAGCATCTGCCATCAAACAATTTTTTCTCCTTAATCCCGAGTAAAAATGAATTAAGACTGTTCTTTACAATAAAATTAAAGAATGGTCTATTTTAAACATGTTAATGTGTTAAAAATTGTAAAATCAATAATAAAGATTTAGTTTTCTTTTTATTTTATACAAGGTGTATTATTTCAGGTAGAGAATATCAACGCTACTCAATTTTGCATCAAAAACTATGCAAGAAACTCTAGTACCAATTTGTTGTTAACTCTTCCATTGTGAAAATCCAGTGGACCCGCCTTTGCATTATAAAGTTTGTATGGTACTTTTTGTTAGTATTGCATACACAGGTAATTAAATAAGATAAAAACAATTAATATGTAAGATGACTAGAAGTAAACGTCTTCCCTGGTTCGATATAATTCTGCAAAATCGTATAACCTAATTTACCTCGACGGGCATCAGAAACTCAAAAACCATATTTTTGTATTGGGTATTCTTCATTTCTGTATAATTTTTCTACAAAGTCATATATTTTATAGCTTGTACGTGACTTTTGCTAAATTCATGTCTTCTTTCATTCGACATACCTAAAGGGCAGCATAGGCACAATAAAAAGTATCAATTAGCCCTGCATTTTTATTTGATACTACCCGACATACAAAAGACCTTTTCAAAATTATTTTAAAAACTCTCAACGTTTGCAATTTTTATAAGGGATTACTTTATTTTTGTATTTCAGTACATTGACATCTAAAAAATATCAATTCGATCGATTTCATAATTTTGTATTCTACAATATTCATAAAACCATAAACCACCATAATTATCATTAATATTGTCATTTGAAACTTACAACAAAAGATAAACATAATTTACAGAGAATTGTTTAGTATTAATAGAAGTGTAAGGAGGGTCCAATGGACCCACCTTGCCTGGTTATTTAATAATCAACTTGAAAAATCTTTTCCATCTACTAAATGTAAATTAAAATATTTGACTAACTGATAACACTACCTAAGATATTCTTAGAAGTCATTAGGGCTAATTACCCTAAGATGAATATTTTAGAAAATATGACAAAGTAAAATGGCTTTTACATAATGCAATCGCTTTGATTTACTTGTTTATAAAAACATTAATAATAACGACCTATAAAGATGTTACCAAGGTAACCACGTTAGTTAGTTACAATTTCCATAGAGCGTTGCAAGTATTAAAAATTTTAAATGACCTTTATTTCAAAAAATATGTATTTAAGACTAACATTTTTTTGCTCAATTTTTCAAAGAGAATAATACACCCTGTATATTTTGAGGTTAGAAGAAAAATTACTATTAAGTAGGCAGTTACTCTTATTAGTAAGGACACAGACATTTTATAATTTAGTTATCCAGAACTGAAAGACTTTTTGCACACTTGTTATGATATTTGTAAAACTTCTATATTTGGAAAAAAGGATAAGGATAAGGGGAAACTTCCTAAATACTAAATCAATAATATATTTATAATCTTACACCATTAGAATTATTTAATTTACACTCATAGTTCCCTTTTTATAAAAAAGAAATGAAATATTATCATTATTAGTAGTACTATTACATCAGGTAGGTATTGACTTACTGTCGTACATTTATATAAAAAAAAGTAAATTAAAAAACAAGTTAACGATGAGAAAACAATTAACATAAGCTGCATATTTTAACTGCATTAAAAACATTCACACAGGTAAAATACAAAAAAGTTTTAAACATTAGAGATATACAACAAATAACATGTAGAGCATATACACACACTTTTTTAATATAATTGTCCGTGGTCCGTGAAACTGTTGAGATAAACAGTAAACGCGGGAATGTTTACTCTAAATCTCTGGTCTCTGATGCAGAGAAACAAGACGCACTCATTCGGCAATGCGAGAGTGCCAGCACCGACCCTATACCGATATTTCATAATTCATATCATACACACTAGCACGATCAGGTGTGGAAGGACGAACTGGTAAATGTCCCGAACACTGAGAACTCGGTCCAGTTAGTTCAACAGAGTCCGACATTTCTAGTGCCCTTACGAATGACATGGGACGCCGCCTATTATCGGGCACTGTGGGAGTTCCTGCGCCTATTTGCGTTTTGCGATGCACCTGAGGACTTTGAGGCGGATACACTGATACACCACCACGTACGGCTGGATGATATGAACGAGGAGGTGCATTATAAGCAGCTTGTTGTGTAGGACTAGTGGGGTTGGAACGGTAGAATTCTTGTGCCTGCGCAGGCGGCGGATACCCTGGTGAAGTGTCTTTCCACATATACACACCACGCTGAGGTGAATTGGCCAGCTCCCTGATATTGTCCACAGTGTTGTTAGACCGGGGATATGAAAGCTGAGCTTCTTGCCTGACTAATTCGCCTTCGGACATGAAACGTCTCTGCGGGCTACCGTATCCCTGGGATGTGATTTGGCGTTGCCCTTGGCTAGCTTGATTTTGGAAGTCATAGTATGGATTTGGCTGATGATTAGCTGCTACACCAATGAAATCTGGCCGACGGGGCTGCGTGGGAGTGCTGGGGTTAGATCTGTGAAGAGCAAGCAACTACTAATATTCAAGCAGTAATAACCTAATAAGCAAAAGCCAAGCTTTTACATTCACGGCCACCTAAAATAATAACCGTCCGTGTTAAATTTTATTTGCTGACAGATTAAGTGTTAGTATTAAAAATTAAAAATCTGTCTTTGTCATCAGCATCAATATTGCACGTACTCGATTATTAACACCATTTTGTATATCATAAAAGCCTATTAGTCTTCGACTGAAGCTATTTTCTTTAGGACGGTTCACATAGCACACCATTGTGTTGAATCAAAAGAGAATTTTAGAAACAAAAATTAGCAGTTCACACAAGTATACCACCTTATCCATTTAAATAATTTTTAAAAGCTTTCTACGATTACCAACACCTATTTATCGTCATACTCTAAACAAAAAAAAAAGTTATTTTTAGTTTTCAGCATTTCTACTTTAGAAAATGAGATAAGAATCAATAAATAATGAATAGAAAAAGATTCTGAATTTGAAGAGAAACAGATTTTCTAATTTTTTTTGAGCTTTACTGTTTTATGCACAGATCCAATAACTATGTTGATCTACAGGGTGTTCCAAATTGAATAGGATAATATGGGTAACTTTCTTATTATTATAGTTCGAGCTTTGTCAGTATTCTTAAATTTAAACACAGGTTGTTATAATACATCGTTGAAAAGAGAAAAAACAATTCTATTTAATCATGTAAAAATCCGCCATCTTGAATTTTCTTTTGGCATCATTTTTAAGTTTTTTTTTACATAGCTTTTTAAATTACGGAAATATTTGACTTTTTAGAAAACTGCGATTTTCACTTTTTTTGGAATAATTGCTAATCAGTTATAGATTATAAACTTTTCTAACCTAAATCTAAATCAGCATACAAAATTGCACAACATTGCCCATTTAACCAAAGCTCTAACTTTAATAATAAGAAAGTTAACCATACTATCCTACTCAATTTGGGACACCCAGTATATTTATTAAATAACAAGCTATTATGCTGATCAACATAATTAAGTACATAGCGAAACAGATGATACAAATTTATACTGTCACCATCTTAGATTCATATAACTCTTCACACTAACAGAAAATTGAAAAGCTACGATATAAATTTGCAACATATGTCTTGAGTTTGAATTATCATTCTTTTTCTTGCAGTGCGTTTAATAGGAAGAATCAATACATGCCTAGATCAAATGCCAAAAAGTTCCCAAAACTTTTAACAACAATTTGAAACTAAAATTTAAACAGCTTGTTTATAAAATGTAGAATCTATTATCACCATAGCTGCCATTAGTAATGAGAACCACATGCAGTTCGCCAAGTTGTTAGTAGCGCAAAATAAATTCGCGTCGTCAACTCCTAAACTCACCTTCGTACTGGACTAGACATAGCTAATGGTGTTGGTACACCTAGAGCCTTAATTCTCTGCTGCATAGTAGGAGAAGGTCTTTGAGTATTAAGACTTTCAGGAGTACCGCTTCGTGTTGGATCGAGCCCTCGTGGCCGGGGATGTGGACTACATCTAGGATAATGTCGAGGATGCCTAGGTGATTCCCCATCTACAGGGGGCAGGAAGAAATTACTTTTAGATCCGTGACGTTGCAATGGAGGTGTTGGTTCGCAATCTTGCGATTGAGAGGCCGAAGGTTCCATATCTGGATCAGAACCATCTCGTCCAGGAGATAGCTATAAGAAAGAACTTTGACTTGGAAACATATTTTGTTAACTCGTTCGCATTTCCAGTAAGTTTAAAATAAGTATAAAATAAATTCTTCATTTGAAATGTCACCAAAAAATAACATTTACGATGTTTACACTACAAAATAAAAAACTTCATGGTTTCTTTTTCCATACATTCCAGCAAAGTAGTATTTTATACTTTTGAGACGTGCAGACAATAGTAGGAACTATTTAGTCACAGATATCAAGTGAATTGAAGA
This sequence comes from Ignelater luminosus, assembly GCA_011009095.1. Lineage (NCBI taxonomy): Eukaryota > Metazoa > Arthropoda > Insecta > Coleoptera > Elateridae > Ignelater > Ignelater luminosus. The sequence goes on from VTPC01090885.1 coordinate 87,804, forward strand.
AAAGGAACAATGACTGTAGCGATAGACACACAACCGATCCAGCATGCTGATGTAGGAAGTAGCAGGTAAGTAACGGGTAATTAACAGATAAGTAACAGGTAACTACACTTAGTGGTTTTTCGATCTAAAACAAATGAAAAATCTTATAAATTCCTCTCCCTGCGACATTTTGCACACTTTTTTCCTGTAAGTTTGCTTGTGATCTTTACCAGGATTGGCTTTTAACTAGAACTTCTTTCTATTTGTTGAATTCTTAGATAATATCTTTTGTCGAATTATGTATCATTTATGAAAAGTATCTTGAAAAATAGAGATATCAAGATTTCTAAACAAAACCTTTAATTCTTTGTGTAGGTTATAACTGTGTAATACATTTAATATAAAAAAAAGCAAGTTTAATAATAATATTCAGTAACAAGACATCTTCAATCGGTTTCAGTGATGTCTAATAGAACACTAACAGTTTGAGGTTCCTACCAAAAAACAAAACAAAATTTGCTGCTTCTGTCTCTATTTTTGTTTACTTATCCTTTCTAAATCCATGGCTGCATGGTTCCACTATTTGCTTCATTAATGTCTAAGTTGATCAAGCAAATTAAAAATTAAAAAGGTAAAAAGGAGAATCTTACTTGATAATTTTCTCCATGGAGGGAAAATAAAGGGATTCACGGAGGGTTCTGTTAATACATACATACTCAGGAATATCTATTTAATAGAACTGGTTTCTTCACTATTACCTTTACATAAAGAGATTAAAGCTTAATTTATTTATTGCTCATACAACATAACCTTACAATTAGAAATCTTTGCACTATTAGAACACAATTTGATCATTCCTTAAAATGTTGAAGTGAGAGTAGTGCAAATGTTTCTAGAGTATTACTTGGCTATTATTGATCCCACACAATTCTCATTTCACTTTAATGTATCATGAAAGACTTCATTGAGGAGACGAGCATTTATTATCATTATTATTATTTGCACAGGAGGTTAAGTGCTCTAAACATTTGATACTTTTTAGACACACTAGCAGATAAAAAGAAACACCCTCTTGCTTTGTTTTCGAAAACTATAGTTTGCAAAACAAAGATTAATTGTGCATTGCAAATCAAATATCTATGACCATTTGCTGTGATTTGACATGTACAAGCTTGTAATCAGTTGTTATTTTCAACTGTTCAGTTGTGATAGCAGACAAAAATTTGAATCATACTTTATGTATGGATTCTAACTTATCAATAATAGCCAAGCAAAGCATTGAGAAGATCGCTCTTGAATACACTAAAGCAACTTAACAAAAACAAACATAAAAATTTGATCACTCAATAAAGAAAAACAAAGGAAATTCTTACCTTGTTATATGCATTCGAATTAACATTTCTCACGCCGTTGCTGTTATCCATGTAGGTTTTTACCTGATTGTCGTTTGTAATAGTGGCGATTGGACCATGAGAGCAATGTTTACGTTTAACACTATATTTGCTGGGTTTTATTAAGCTATAAAATAAATTACGATAAATTTGAAATCTTGCATAAAAAGTAAGATTATTAAAATGAAATTCACCTCGGAAATTGTGGACCGCACTGTGTATAGCAACAATTATCCCAACAACCCCTAGAGAATGGATTATAGCCACCTTTAAATTTGCCCGTAACTTGTTCGTTTGTGGTACGACCTCTCGACACCAATACCATATGGAAGCCAGTGAGACCAAATATTGGAATTGCCAGTAATGCAACAATTCCCATTAGAACCATACTGTATACATTGTTAAGGAAGTATGTTTTATAACAGGAAAATAGCATATTACTTAATAATATAAAAAGGATACGCAACAATTGGCTGGACTTCTGACAGTCTCTCCTTATTTTGTAATACAAATATTAGGCTTAAAGTAAAAATGCTTATCATATGTAAACTAAGCGAAATTAAAAAGAAAAAGAAAAATCTATAGTTTCTTCTGCCTATACAATTATTAACCCATGGACAATGATGGTCAAAAGTCTGAAACAAAGAGAAACATGGAAATTACACATAAAAATAGTTCTTTGAGACCCAAAAGAAAGTAAAATACTAGACAATCTCATCCAGAAGTAAATTTTATTATACATACAATAATCAAGATACCACCTCTTTGATTAGCCACTGTGCAGTGAACAATCTGCACACCTAACTCTTTTGTTTTAATTGTGTTATGGAACTATTTCTAAACACTTTGTAACTAATAAGTTTGGCAATCTTTTGTTTTAATGTGCTGGCAAAAATTGGAAATCTTTTGTTTTCTTTAGTTAAAATAATAAACAATGTGTTTTGAGACATGTGCATAGGAGCCTTTTTCATTGCTTTTTGATTAAAAGATATACTCTGGAATTCAGTACATCCATGAAATAATGTAATATTCAACTGTTTCTGGAAAAATAATTTATTTTAAAAATTAATTTATCAAAATCAATCATAACATGCTACAATTTTTATTTATAAAATATAAATACAGATAAAAAAACTATATGCAACTTTGTATCGCTGGCTGAGAAATATTCAATAGAACCAAAATCGTGGAGGGGTTCCAATGAAGAAAACCAAGACTCATGCCCACATTCTATATTTGTTTACATTCAGCATTCTACAAATTTCAATCCCATGTATAAAACACAGCATGTTTTATGGATTATAAAACACTCATCTGTCATTATTATTATTATAAATCGTAGATAAAATATCGTATTAGACTTGTACATAAAGACTATTATTCATTTAGATGTTTGTGATACTCACCTAGGCCTAACCCTATCATGTTTACATCATTAGAATCGTGACAACAAGAGCTATCCAAAACAATTTTCAATTGTTTTTCCGCCTATTTAAAAAAATGAGGTTGATGATGGTTACTTGAAACCGAAACGTTGTACAGGAATTTTGTTAGCATATTTTAATAGACAACAAAAAGTTGCAATGGAAAAGTGGTTTTAGTTTTCCGATATCTCTTCAAATAAATAAAAGAAAAAATAACGAAAATCGAGAAATCTGCTTTTTTTTAAATATCTCTGAAACTATTCAAGATATCTAAATTTTGCAAACACCAACAAAAAGGTCCTATAAATAGCCAACTTTCATCCCATTTAACCGATGCTGTATCTCTTACCGTTTCCAAGATCCCCATGCTGTGCATCCTTATCTTGGACACACTGTATATTTAATTTGAAACTATATGTTTTTAAATTTTTATCTTCATCTTCAATTAATTTTTAATTTACTTCTGTGTATGTTTTGTGTTGTTACTCAATCGTTGAATGCAACCCATGTTACACTGTTAAATTAAACGTGATCACCTAAGACTAGAAATCTTATTACAAAACATCGTGAATAGAATTAGTTACAATTAGAAGTTAGTTAATATGCTACTTAAAAAATGATAGCATTGGGTTGTTAAGGTTGGGATATTTAGGGTCTCAGAATGGTCAAAATTGGGTGTCGTAATTTCGGGGAAAACAAACGAAGCATGATTTGTATGACAAATCAAAAATTAGTTCTGGAATCTAGAAATACATATCTATGTTGTAATATAATTTTCTTACAAAAATATATGCTCTAAACAACAGAAATAATTAATACATATTACGAAGCATGTGACATCATTTATAAAAAGTAGCAAATTTATTTTCGTACAGAAACGCAATTCAAACAGAATAAAATACCTTTACGACAAAGAATAGGCTATGTACTTTATGAATAAAATCTTTAGTCAACACTTGGCTCACTAATTTTGCTAATCTCAGGGAAATTAACAATTCGTAACCTTCAAGACTTTACAAATAATTAATGGACACATAATAAATATTGGAGTCTTTAATAAACTTAAATGCTATTAATTATGTGATAAATTCTATAACACTAATAAGTAAATCTCTCTTAAGGATATATTGGATGCACAATACTAAATAAAAGCACGATATTAGTTATAACTAATTCATAACAGCATAAATATTGACCTTAGGTGTAGTAAGACTTCTAAAGCTTACTTTTTTTTAATTTTTCATTAAATGTTTCACGAAGTTTCATAAATAGTGAAATTTTTGCTTTCAAGAATGGCATTTTAAATTATAGCCATCATAGATTACAGACAAAAATACAATAAAATCATTTAAACTTCCGTCTTCAGTTACATAACCTCAAAATGACACTAAACAATGTTGCAAGGTCCCAAATAAAAATCTGACACTGAGAAATTAAAAACAAAAGTTTCAAGAGGTATTAAAATGTTTTGATGAAATGAAATGAAATGAAATGAAAAATTTCAAGCCTCGTAACACTAACTAACATATTTCATGAAGTAAAACAAGTTTAAATAGCATAAGTAGCATTTAACTCATAAAAATCTTCTTCTAATGCATCTCTTGGCTGAATTTATAGATATTTGCATTTACGATGCAGAACATTTTGATACTGAATATATTCTTAATTCAATTTACAAAGAAAGACATCTGGGAATGCAAAGCATAACCACAATGAACTCCTGTTTTGTTACTTTTTTCAAACTTTGGCGGCCATTTTGACCATGCTCCCGAGGTGATATCAAAAAACTAAAAGCATATGTTTGTCTTATTTTTTGATGTAAAATACGATTCTATAGTAAAAAAAATTTTTTTGAAAATTTTTCAATTTTTGGCGGCCATTTTGACCATGTTCCTAAAGAGTTATCAAAAAACGAAGATACCACGTTGTCTTTAGTTTTTGATGTAGAATCTAAATCTGAAGTCGAAATTTCAAATTTGACAAAAAATAACAATGACAGACAGACTTCGCAAATTCAGTAACGTCCTTCGGAGTTCATTGAAAATCTGGACATTAGGAATTGCCTCTTTACGATTACAAATAGTATTGAAATAAATAAAATATAAATTTTCAAGTCCGCAATATACGTAAATTTAACATTTTTAATTTTTAAAATCAATAATATATCTAAGGCCCACTTTTACAATCGTTGGAAAACTTTATTGAAAGTATTATTGCAATGGATACAACTGTTGTTTGTCGTTTTCACAATTTTGTACCTCCTGAAATATTTATCAGTGAATTTGTTAAAAAAATAACTAAGAAATTCAATTTGTTAAGTGACAAGTTTTCAGGTTTCATCGAGTAACATCTTGATGTTTTACGGTTAACTTATTTGTGGTTATGTGATGTCGTATAATTATGGTTTATTTCATATCTGTTCAAAATGTCAGTAGATGCATTTTGTTGACTTAATTCTAGTTACACTAGAATTATTATTATTATTCTCAATATGGTGTTAAGTGAATAAAAAAATCGTATAAATGAGGTCTACACTAGGTGATTCACTAGCCTCTTTACAAAGTTTGGCGACAAAAAGTAGATATTTTCAAGAAAAGAATGTTGTATAAACATAAGTTAAATTTTCTTTCGTTCACAAGTTTTATCATGCTACCTTCGAGTTTCTTTGGTTTTTCTCAAATTTGACATACAAGTTGGCCTTTTTCGAGAGCTTCTTTGTAGCTAATAATGATTTATTAGACTAGAATTACAAAATAAATGCATACTTCAAGATGTATAATGAAACAAAAAAAATCTTGCAAAGGACCAACTTGGATGGTTCAAAGTTGTCAAAATTCGATTTTCCAAAATATCCTAAACAGGAAACAATCGAAGATCGTCCGAACCAGACTCAATAGTTTCATCTCAAAAGGACGTTTTGTTCCGGATATTTGTCATCAGACAGTTGAACTTTACCTGCGCCAATTTCATTTAAGAGGCTTTTGCAGACACATAGCAAATCTCATGGTGATCGGTGAATATTTATTTTTCACAATCTTCTATTTACAAATCCGTAAATGTGATGATTCCACTATCAAGAAAAAAATTTTACAGTTGAATTTTGACCATCTTGCTGCAACCCCCTAGTGAGAAAATCTTAAACAATAAGAAACTCATTCTGGTAATTCCGTAGACATATTTCAAAGTAGAGGGAAGCCCCTGCTATTTCAGTATCTTTTGAAAATCCAATTGTGTTTTCTACTGACTTATAGACCACCAGGCGACGCCACTATCGCTTTTGATGGTTAACAGAACTTCTAAGTCATCAATAGACCAACATACCCAAAAATGGTGGTTCTCAAGATATAACAATTTGAATTTAAATTTTTTTTTAACATTTGAAAACTTCATAACTTGTAAACAAATAAAAACCAAACCAATGTTTATATGACATTTTTACTTGAAATTACAGTTAGCTTCCATTGACAAAATTTGTAAAAAGGATAGCGAATCACCCTGTAGTAAATAGTTGCTTAAAAAATTATTTATTTACAATTATTGAAATATTAATGTATTTAATGTACTTTTACTTCATTTTCTTTTTGAATTAACTATTTAGTTTTTAAACAATTTTGGTGCTTGATTCTGTTTTGGATAAAACGATCAAGTAGACTCAGATTGGGTGGTTCAACATTTATGTCAGGAGGTTTAAAATGAAAACAGTTTCAAAGAGAGAAAAATCTATTAAGAGAATTTAATCAGGAAGGCATTGTCTACAACCCTTCATTTTTTTATTAATTAAATTACACCCATCTATCTAGTAGGCAATGTCAATCTCTAGCAAATTTTATTCTTTTTATAGATTTCCTCATTTTGTATCCTTGCATAATAATTCTTTTGAGTAAAAACACGAATAATGGGATAAATAATGCTATATTGTAGATAATAACTTACGCACTAATACTTAATATTGTTTAAGATTGTCATTTGTTTTTTCTTGATGTTGAAACAACTAGTGTCTAATAATGATTGTGTAAGCCTAAGATTTTAGTGGTAAATCAGAAAATGTTTTTGAATATACAGCAACAGTTTTTAATTTTTAACATTAAATGCTATTTTCAACACTGAAAAGAGCATTCAATGATGCAAAACTGTTTTGGACACTAGTAAAGAATGCAATTGTTAAATTGTTCAAATGTTTTACATTAAATCATGGCTTACTAATATTCTTACACCTTTTTACATAATATCTTATAAAAAAATTGTTGTGTATGGGTACAAAACAATGAAAATCTGTAAAGAGAATAAAATTTGCTATCAATTTGGTGTAATTTAAAAAAAATTACAGTTGACATTGCGAGTTATTCCCCATATCTACTGCATCACTGTTAATTACTATTAGAAGTTGACATTAACCTAATGAACTTCATTGACTAAGATATTTACAAGTTGTAGGTTATGTTTTTGAATTTTAATCTAAGTTTGTTAAGTACACTCTGTGACATTAGTAATGAGACTCGAGAATGGATTTAAACATAACACAAACTTGAGAGAACAAGGTTTCATGCCAATAATATGTATGCATTTATTTAAATTCATTCTTGAGTCTCATTATTAATGTCACAGACAGCTATTTTTCTTTCAACGCATTCGTTTAATGTAAATCTGCATGAGATAGAGGAAGCTTATTTCTGGATGTCCATGTAAATTTTGTTTGTTAACAATCTGTAGTTTTATTAAAACGTTTTTCGAAAGTTGACGAAGTTCAGAAATGCTGAAAATCGTGAAACTATTTCTTCCTCATAATTACTAATTTCTGAAACATTTTTTCTTCGTCTTCATCTTCATCAAAAAATATACTGTCCGTCGTTTTTAAAATATCAATTAACATGCTTCTGTTTGCTATAGCCGTGTTCCACTTGTAAAAACATTTGAAAGTTTTAGTTGTTTGCGATCTGATAACTTGGTTAATGTTCTCAGCTGTCAGATGCTCTCTAGTCGCGTGATCAAAAATTTCCTCGCTCTTACTCTGCATCGCACTATGAAATTCAAAGATGGAGGTATTGATGATGTGTATGCACGGTCTCGAAAATCCAACTATCTCGAATGCAGCTTTAATTGACATGATATAACCACAATAGTGCTCCAAAATTAAAATAAGTTTATTGATAACCACCATGCAATTGAATCTTAATGGTAGTTGATGGTCGTCATCCAGAATATGTTATTAACTTGTAGATATTTCTAGGTTACATTATATTGGTAATATACACGTAATTATCATCATTCTAGATCTAAAACAATGTTACTAACTTCATAAAAATGAATAAATTGATTTAATGCTAGAATTATTATTAAGGTTAACACTGTTGCATGTCAGAAATAGAGAACGTTATTAATTTTTAGGTTATTTTAATTATCATTGCAATACTTCAATTAATCAAGGATGAAAGACATGATTTGTAATTAATAAAAGAGACAGATAGCTTATTGTACCTCTCCAAGGTGCAGGTTCTCTATAATTATATTTGAGGTTATGTATTTAGTACAAAATCCTTAACCTCAAATTATGAACACTGACAACTGACAAGTGTCAACAGCTATGGCACTCTGCCAAATTACAATGCAATCGCATGACGTCACATTCTAGAATTCGGAACTCTGCCTGGCAAAGCGATTGCAAAAACGCATCATAAAATTGCCTTAAAATGCAATTGCAGTACAATAAATGGAAGTGAAACAACATAAAAATGTGCACGCCATATGTTTAAAAAGTGACTTTTAGGGAAGGTAAACTTTTTAGCAAAAATTCTACTTTGTTAGAATCTCTTCATAATTCTAACGTAAAAGAATTTCTGTTAAGATTTTTTTTTTTTATTTCAAATGTAAATACAGATGTAAGAAACTTATATGATAAAAAATTGTTTTAGAAACAATAAATTATAAATTCTATCTTTGCTTTCCTTTATTACAGAAAATTTACAAATAAAAAAGACTGTGTTTATCCATTACTATAATAATATAACTATAAAATTTTTAAATATTTATTTTTCCCTCTGATGGATGAGAATGAAATGTCAAACAAATGTCCAACTGTATCTATATCATTTGTTAAATGTTACTAGGAAACACACTAGATACTACAATGTTTTTAGGATTGGTAGTAATTAATATTCAATTTTACAATAAGAAATCATTTCTTCTATTCCATTGCATTGCATCATATGATGTCACTGGATTGCATTGCATTGCATCATATGATGTCACTGGATTGCATTGCATTCCGGTAGAGTTCCACCACAGAACTGTATTTTTTGTTGTACCCCCCCCCCCCCTCCAAGATGTACTTGATCCACTATTAACAATTCATTCTTGAACACATTGTCATACATCACCGATTCAATTTCTTTGGTATCTCTGATGTTGTGTAGTTAACACTAAACATTTGCATTTGAATACCTTTGCAGACAATTTAAATATGTGCGTCACCAAAAAACAGCTTTAATTTATGTAACTTGATTATTTCTAACGTTGCCAGATTTCCTCTTGCCAACAATTAACAAATCAATAAAATAAGAACACTTTTTATGAATTAATTTATCAAAAACACTGTGAGCAAAGTTGATGAAGTTTCGCAAGAACTATTTAATGTAACTGCTACCCTAGAAAAAAAAGAATCACACAAAAAGTAATTATAATACCATTAGAAAAACTAATACAATTCTATCAAAAAGAAAAAATGTTTTATATTCTAAAAATAATAAAATTTGCTTCATAACACTCTTTTAAAAGATAAAAACAAACCGAAATTATAAATTGGCGCTATTTGAATAGTACAAAGATAAAAATATTATTCGAAGATGAAATAAAAAGAATGAGAGAACCGCCAAGTTTTATTTGTCTTTTGATCAAATTTATATTCTCGACAAACTATATTTGATATCAAGTTTTGATAAACCTTATAAAAGATGCAAGATAATTTTTAACATTGTGTGAAACTGAAAACATTCCAAATACAGGGTCAAACTTTTTATTATTTCATCACGGTAAATAAATCTTTTGTGAATGTAACAAACAATCTAATTGATTCAACTTGGGTGAATGCAAATAGTAAATATAGAAGATACTTAGGATTAATAAATAAATAAATACAATAAACTGACACAATAAGCAACAATGAACTAAAATGTAATTGATTCATAGTGACGATGTAAATAAATGACGGTAATATAACTGAAAATATTCATAAATCTCATAATAAAAAATAAATATAATAAATATTAAATATTACAAAAGTTATCTTTTATTCCTGGGAATGACAAGTGGCAGGAAATTAGTAATAAACTCATTTTCATGATAAGATTAAAAAATAATACCGCATGAAAACCAAAAATTAAAATAGTAATAATCCATAAAGCTATAAATAGAAATTACAAAATTCAAGTCAACCAATTTATAAATTTATAAAACAATCATCTATTTTTTGAATAGAAATTAAATGAGAATTTTCAACTTCGTGAAAACCTATAAAACTATTAATAAATACACCTATAATAAATTTTAAAACACACGTGACAGTACATACAAATCATATATTATTCCCAAAACGGAAGATGTCCTTGCATGCCTCACCTAACTCAAAATAAAAAAAAAGTATACAACTCTTCATTTTGTTCAAGGTTACAAATTATTATTATTATTATCTATTTAAGTTTAAATACTGCCAATTAACATTATCACATTTTATTGCACTCTTAATTTAATTATAAGCAAGAAATTTTCATTTAACTTACCTCTATACAATGATTACAAACACTACAATGTGAACATCGAGGTGGACGATAAAATTTGCATGTTACACACCATTTCATACGGACAGTAATACCATTTATATCAACATTTTTATATAAAGGTGCTCTAAAATCATCTTCTCGGTCTTCGTCAGGTGGAGCTAAAAGAATTACACATAAAACTTTAATTCCAATCTTAACTTTGGATAGATATAAACAAGTAAGAACACTAACAAAAAATTTAAACTAAAGTAACCTTTTGGGATTACTCCTGGGTCCATAAACGTTGCCAAAGTAAAATTTGCAAGAACGAAGAAGGTGATTACTCCTTGATAAGCTGGCACCCATGGATGACGAAAAATATAATACTGAGCTCTACAAAAACATATAAAATCTTGTCTAATTTTGGAAATATTTATAAAATCTATCTGCTATCGCGATTTAGTACTTACGGAAAATAGAAGAAAAGTGTGGTTGCGCCCAGCAATATTGCCCAGGCAAAAGTTGCAGGAATGTACCTCGTTTTCACATCACACTTTGGCATAATTGTGTGCTAAGAATAAATGGATTTTAAAACCTGATATAAAACTGAAAAATCATTTCACTCAGGTCAACATGGCTGCAACAAACGTGAGAAGTTCTCTCGGTTCACGAAACCATCAAAAGTCAAAAAAATGATTTAGACAGGAATGACATTAGGCACTCAGCTTACCGGCTGTGTCTAGATTGACGCTTGCGTAAACGCGAAAACATCCTCCCATAGGAGCAGATTATTTTTTTAAAGATGGATTTTAAAATTACTGAAATCTAATCATCCAAGATGATAAATAATTAGGATTTTTTTACTTTTTATTATAACAAAACTAAAAATTTATTTTTTAATTTTTTAATCCATATAAAAAACATCATACAGAGCCTTTTAGATTACCACAGGCACATAAAAATCTTGCAAGAAAAAAAATTATAAAAATCAGTATTTTCTACGTTTTACCGGTATTTATAATACTAAGACAAAAATCTAAAAGCTAGTAATGTGAGCAGGACTATTTTCCCGGTAAGAAAGATAATGAAATGGTATTTTACCGGTAAGGTAAAATCATATTTTGGCAGTAAAATGATTTGTAAGTTGAAGTTGTTGAAAAACGCATTGGTCAATAAATCATAGATTAAATTAGTAATTTAGTTAGAAATCCTGAAAATTATGGGTTTGATTACATGTTTAAGTCAAATCAAATAACATTGTTTTTATTTCATTATTCATCTTCATCTTAATTCTCGACCTCTAATTCATAAAAAGAAAATTAAAGTAGATATTGTAAGAGAAAAACAAATTCTGTCACGATTGTAATTAATTATTAACTATAAGCCTATTATTTATTCTGTATGTGACCGTAGAATTGCATACTTGTTATTTGACAATGACGGTAGCTATACAGATTTCTAATATAAAATGTCAGATAATGACACTTCACATGTCAAAAACCTAACCTTAAACACAGAGAATTAAATCATACTAGAAATCAAGCATACAATTCGACCAATCAGTTGATAATAGACTCACAATCGACTCTTTAATAATTACAAAAATCTCATAACCTCGGCCAGGAATCGAACCCGCAACCATCCGGTTGATAGTCAGATGTGTAACTATCAGAGCCACCGATAACAGATTAGTAAACCTGAACATACTAAAAAGTTTAACAAAAATTTCAAAAACTTTTAGTTCAAAAGCGTTTTAATATGACATGATAAAAACGTCAAACTGCATCTATGATGCGATAACTGCTTGAGTGTAAATTGCAAGTAAATGATTTCATATTTTCTGAATTTTCTAATAGGAAAACCTAAATTGCATTGCCTCTTTTGATGTATGTACTACAACTTCTCTTTTGCCTGAAGTCGTTCTAGGTTTGGCAGACTCGAAACAAAATTAGCCCAAATATAATTGGATGGCAGTTTGTATTAATAGATTTGTTCTTGAAGTATTGAGTGTGTCTATAGAGAAGCACGAATATTATCAGGGTGTTGCATTATTTGATCCAACAATTCCTCCTGCGTAGCAAACTCTGATGATATACATCTGATTTCAAATGCTCCATAAGTAAAAGTCCAGCGGATTTAGATCTGAAGACCTAGGTGGCCAACGTACAAATCCACTTCGATCAATTTACCTTCACAATAGCACGCGCATTTAAATATTTGATGACTATCCTGCCATAATGGGCTAGTGCACGTCTTCCAACAGTGCAGGTAACTAATCTCTAAAAAAGCCCTAATACAACACACTGTTGAGACGGTGTGGTAACTCATATGGACCAATTAAATGATCACCTACAATTCCCATCCACACTTTGATGAAAAATTCATGTTAGAAATGGGAAATAACAAACGCATGAGTTGTGATCATTTGTCAAGCCACTTCTTGACAGGCTTGTCTCATTTGTGAACAGAACACTAGAAAGGAAATTATTGTCCTATAGGACATTTAACAACCATCGACATAAGGTTATGCGTTTTTCGGTATCTTTAGGTTGTAATTCTCGCACACTGTTTAAGTGGTAGGGGTACAGTTGCTGCTGTCTTAAACATTTCGATACCGTACTTTGTGACACATGTACGGTATTTGCTATCCTCCGCGTGCTTGTTTTGGGATTATTTTCAACAATTTGAAGGATATGATTTTCTACATTAACTGTAAGAGCCCTAAGAACAATTCCACAAACGAATACGAACGTCTTGCTTTCCATTAGAAAACATCTTGACAGTAACACTAACAACACCAACTTCAATCAAATTTTGTTGTTACTATGGTTTGTGGTACAACTCGCTCTAAATTAATATGAAGGCCTACTAATTTACATTATCATAATTAAAAAGGCTGGTATCTCTGTTAGGAAGCGTTAGCGCGCCTATATTTGTATAATAGTTATGTATATAACAAGAGTGTAAAGTGAAGTACAGGACGTACAGTTTACTCCGCGGTAGGTATCTGTAATTAGTATGCACTATAGAAAGGATTAAACTTTTTTCCGGATTAATTAATATTTCAACTTGTAATTAAATGACTTTTGGCTTGTTGAAATTATTCTTTTATGTATGTAATTATCAAATCATTACAAAATGATTCATAATTACTATTAAATTTACATGAAATAATTAATTTTTTATTATTAAATATTTTTTAAAAAATAATAAAAAGTTCGGAGCGTAGCAACTTTAACCCTGTTTGCGCATGCGTCCACGGTATTATATTGGTGATTCGTAAGTGTGTATGTTTACAAATAAAGCAGAGGTGAAAAGGTAAACGAATTACTATTTAATTTTGCTATGTCTTATAATATATAATAAAAGTTTTTTAAAAACTTTAACATTTATTTTTTGAAATACGATCTCCTTGAATTTTGAATTTCCCTCTCAATCCGCTGTTGCGCGGTTGCCGGCAACATAACCCACATTAACTATGGCTGACTGCTTTTTAAAAATTAGTGTTTTTTAAAGTTAATTATTTTTATAAATAAGAAATCTTGACATAATTTTTTTTTTCAATAATTTCAAAAAATTTTTTTATGCACATGTAGTTTTTCAGAGCAGTATCACCATTTTTTCATAGCTAACAGTATTGATATATAGTTACGCGTGGGGTTTGATATGCTGTTATAATGTTAAATTGGCTATTTTTAATATTTTTTTATAAAAAGCTATGAACCCTAGGCCGCTAAACAAATATTATAAATATTTTTATTGATCCTCAAAATTTCATGGTGTTTTCATCATTTTCACTAAGGTCCTGTACCTCCTTAAGCGAGTAGGAAGTTTATGATACGAGCGCCAGCGAATTTTACTTAAATTTTCTAGACTTCTCATACGTTTGTTACGACACTGGTTGAAATAAACAGAAAAACGAAAACATCCCTAGATTCTAGTACTTTTCTTCGTATAATGTTTGTCACGCGTGAATGTTGTGATGACGTAAACTTTGTAAACTCTAAAAAAAGCCCTTGGTTAAGATGGCCGAAGTGCGACGTGAATTCATTATTATAAATTAAAGTAGTGATATTTTTAATATTCCGTAAGAAAATAGATATTTGCGCGTGAAAGACTTATTGTGAATGACAATTAATCGAGTAAATGTAAAATCCAGTGAGGATTAATTGAATTCTGTGAAGGTTGTTAATGTGCTTGGTAAGTTTTAATTATGTTTTTGTGCCCTTTTTGTATTTTTTAGTTTAAGAAAATCAGTTTACGATTTTAAACGGAAACTTTTTGTATCATCTTATATTCAAATTGTGGTGTCTCATACTGATTTTCGTTAACAAGAGGATATCTTTTAAGGAAATTGATATTAAATATAGTGGAATGAATGTAAGCATGGGGTTTTGTGTTATTTACTTGAGGATAATTTTACTCTATACGAACCAATTAGCTAATGCAAATCGTTGAAAGTATGAATTTCTGTTTATGGCTTTTGGTAGATAAGGATCTTAATAGTTGCTAATTAATAAAATTTGAAAATTACGTTTTTATGATTCTGCTTACATTTATATTACTGTAACTTACACATTAGATTCTTTATTAAGAATGTAAAGAGGAGTTTGATGCTTGAATTTATGGCAAGTGTGTAAATAATAAATATTGTGAGTAGTTTTAGAAAGTTTCATATGATTTTGAAGTTTTGTAAGAAACAAAAACACAATTTACACTATTTGGCATGTGTCCTTGGGAGTATTAATTGAAGTTTGTGAGGTTAATGTTTCTGAAAGCATATTTGATAATACAGACTTTTTAAGATGTTTTAGTATTGATAGTTTGTCTGCATGTATATTTTACAAAGAAATGAAGAAAATTTGATCTGAGCCTTCATTTAGTAATTTAATATTGTTTTATGTCATATTAATTAAAGACGTAGTGGTTGATAGAAGCTGTGAACTATTCACGGAACTTTGATACATAGTTTAAGTCGCAACGGATATACAAAGATATGAAATATTCAGGTTATACAAAGTTGGGAACAGTAGTGTGTAAATTAGAATAAAGATGTGTAGACGAAACATCAACATTAGGGCGGGAAATTTTATAAATAAATGAGAGAGGAAACTAGAGGAAAATCAATTTGTATATTTGGTGCAATTCTAATTTTCTCTACCAATATAATTGCATACAGTCTTAATGATATTATTTCAAAGATTAAATTGCCATTTGTGTAATGTGTTTGTTTATTGTTGTTAATATCGTTTCTTGTGTTTGTTTTTGCGGCAAGCCTGATTACCAACCCATTGAAATATTTAAGCATAAGGTTTAAAAAATTCTAAAGGTAAGTTTTGCATTTCTCATTTTTTTTAATTTTGTTGGAACAAGTATTTCTTAGCAAAGTTAATGTTGACGCGTGACATTTTTATTATTTATTATTATTTAATTTTGTTTATTTTGATTGAAAAACATGTTAAATTCAAAATTAAGAAAACTATGTTGTTAAAAAGCTTTTGAAACTACGATTTACATTAAAAAAGAAAATTCTTCCTCGGACTTAAAAATCATTTTTTTTGGAGTTGTTTAGGAAATTATTGCGTGTGCCACTAATTTTGCTAATTGCAGGGAAATTAACAATTTGTAATTTCATCCTGATTTATCTAAGACACATATTTGTAGGGAATTAATATTTTTTGAATCCGCTTTACATTGACTATATTGTGGAGTAGATGTCAATGCAGCGTTTGAGCTCCTAAAGCGATCCACCCCCAAAGGGGGAATGAAATATAAATATTTTGCTTTTGTGGTAATTACATTAGAGATATAATTTTCGCATTCAAATGAGCAATTCTGTTTTTTATTTATTTATTTGATAAAATTATTAAAAGAGTTCCATAAATAGGGTGGTTCGTTAATTTGGGAGTTCTATCATTTGTAATGTCTCCCGATTTGCTGCACAGATAATCCTTGCAGTCGGAATGATTATTATACATTACTATACAGGGTGTCACATATTCCTCAGACTACTAAACTTGACTTTGCATCCTGGAAGGCAAATCAAAATTGTTTTTTTCTGCCTAAACTATTGCAGTTATCAAGATTGAACAACAGACAAAAAATGACCCATCTGTGGGAAAAGTTTCAAAAGTATTGACCCAAGCGTTAAAAAAATCTGAGCTTTTTTGCACGAGGCTGATCGACTTTGGACCACGTGATTGATGCCAGAAAATTCTTTTTTCCGCATTCACATCCCAGATTTAATTCCAATCGCTAAAAGCACTTTTTTTTATTTAAAAAAATAGAAATATTTTTAAAATCTTTGACGTCCGGTAACGCCTTAACTTTTGGATAGAGGTAAGTTTGGTTAAATCTACTTTGGTCTGAGGGAACTATATACGATACCACACCTATCATATGCTAATTAAAAATATCATCCGACCACTGTAACCTTAAAAAAAACTTGGTCTGCGCACAGTGTGACGTAGGGGGTTGACAGTCCCTGTAAATTGTACATTGTTGAACGTCTTCGGTTACGAATCAGGTGTCTTATTAACACGTTTACGTTTGTTGTGTTTTCGTTAATTTATTTTTGTTGATATTCGTTGTTATTGTTGTTTATTGTTATTCCTTTTTATAAACATTTTTGAATCTATACATAATGTCAAAGTTGGGAAGTGAAAAGGGTTAAACTCTCAAGCGCGTGAAGTGATGTTTAAAGTGTTCGAGTCAAATCAAGAAACAGACATAACCAATTCTTTAAAAATTGAATTGAAACAATTCGTAGCGACAGCAACTGGAGTTTCTAAAGCTATGGTCTACAGGATTATAAAAGATACTAATAATAGAGAAAATAATGCAGCAGGTAATGAAGATGAAGAAGACTTTAACTTTGTTGGTAGTCGAGAATCCTTGAGGAATATTTTTAAAAAACTAGGTTTTAGGCTTACTACCACCCAGAATAATTGGAAATTGTTAGAAGAGAAGCCGGAAATTAGAAACCAAAAGCATCCCATATTTTACGTGGACGAAACCTATACACAGCGGACATACCCAATTAAGAAGCTGGACGTGGATTGTTTTGCAACATTTCAAAGGGTTTGTGCTTAATTATATTGCATGCAGGAGGAGAGCAGCATGGTTTTGTAAAAGATGCTTTTTTAATTTTTAAATCCGGAAGCAAATCGGGCAATTATTTTCACGAGATAAATTTTCTAAATTATGAAAAGTGGATTACCGAAAAATTGATTCCGAATTTGCCACAACATTCTGTTCTTGTTATAGACAATGGGGCTTATCATAACGTCCAAATAAATCCTGCCCCCAATTCAAACGCCAAGAAGCAATAATAATAGTAATAATAATATTCATTGTTTTCCAGACATGACAAAAGCTGAGCTATACATTTTAATAAAAAATAACAAAGAACGTAATAAAAGGTTTAAAATAGATGCGATATTGAAGCACATGGTCACACCGCATTAAGATTGCCACCATATCACCCGGAACTGAATCCGATAGAGTTAATTTGGGCAAACGTAAAGAAATATGTGGCATCACATAATACAACTTTTAAATTAGAAAATGCCAAAAATCTAGCTGAAGAACAGAATGGAACAGAGTATGTGATCACGTAAAAAATTTAGAAGAGAAAT
Organism: Ignelater luminosus; assembly: GCA_011009095.1. NCBI lineage: Eukaryota > Metazoa > Arthropoda > Insecta > Coleoptera > Elateridae > Ignelater > Ignelater luminosus. The sequence continues at coordinate 105,986 of VTPC01090885.1, forward strand.
ATAAAGGAAATGAAGTATTTATGGATATTGTTACAGAGGATTTAATAATAAATATCGGAAACGATAGTGACAGTTTGTTTAATTTCACTGATGAATCTTCTTAGTAAACTAAATTTTATTGAATTTCCAAAAACACATTGTAATTTAAATGTTAAAAATGTGATTTTGTTGTATGCATGTACATAAAGTTGGCAACACTGTTTTTTTTTAATGTATCGGAATAAAGTCAAGTTGAAGTTGAGCACGTTTAATAAACAATTAAATGCTTGTGTGTATTATTATAATAAATGTTCGCTTTTTTCTTTGTAAAACTGAAATTCATACCTTCTATCTAATTTGATAAGTTAATTTTAGATAAGTTTTCTTGTTACCTGTTTAAATTAAATTTAAATAGGTTTTACAGAGAGGTTATAAGAAATGATGTACTGCAATTTCTTTTTGTTACATATCTGGTTTAATTTTTAGAAAATCTTAAAATTTTTAGGCGAGTACAATTTTTTTATTTATTTAATGTTTAATCGACGTGTTGAAAGAACCGATCTTTAAAATTAATTTATACACGTAGACTGTTTATTTTTAAATCAGAAACGAGGAACTCTTATTATGCTGCTGCTGTGCGTTTACAAAATAAACTACTTGTTGCAAAGATTGTACTCGGACACCAAAACAGGCAAGAAATAAGCAATTGAGTACGAGTGCCACTGAATTTGAATGCGTTTCTAAGGTTACAGTGGTCATATAATATATAATTTGTACTAAAACCATTGCCCTACATTTAGTTGTTTGCTTTTCCTGTAAAATAATTATTTCCAATAATGGTCCCTTTCATAGAGTTCAGAAGTTGGGAAAACAATAAATATACAATCATGATACCTAACGGATAAAGTTAAAGAATCTAGCAGGAACGTTGTTAAACAGATTTCTAGAACTGCACTTTTAAATTTAAAATACGAACCCTGTATCATTTTAGTTCGCCCACTTGTAATGTTTGTTGTAGTTGTTCAAGATTTTGAAAATGGGATTAATATTTTATGGTTTAATACACATGTTATATACAATATCTATGCATTCTATATCAAAAAAATGTAGCAGAGTAAATAAAAATAAAGAAATTTCATTACGACGTTCTTTAAATTTCGAGTTATACTTTATTTAGTTTTCTTTTTTTACTACTATTTAGTTAGACAATTTTATTCAATTCTAATATAAATAACACAATCAAGTCAGCATTTTTTTGACAAAAGACAATAGATAACATAACAATTACTGTCAGGTGCTGCGAGGTAAAGCGTTGTCCAAAGCTTTAAGGGTGGGATCCCGAAGCGACTTAGTGAAATTTCCTGCTATAGCATTACATGGCTTAGAATAGGGAAAACATGTCACCATTGCGTTGCGATTTTCTCAATAATGGATTAAGCGATTTTAAAAATTCTTGCTTTGTCGTAATCTACAAGCTTACCCCTTTGGGATGAAATATTTGGAACATGATTGATGCAATATTAAAGTAAATAGGATGATGTAAATTTCACTGAAATTTTGCATAGAATTTTAACACCATTTTTTGCTGTCTACTGATTTTATTTATTAACGGATGTACACTACAATACCTCATTCCAAAGAGGACAATATTTTACGTAATATGATCCAAGATCTATTTTAAAATTCGACATAGTTTGTGAGAAAATGGCAACGCAAGTTTAGAAATGAATTTCACTCCTACAAATTAGCAGAGTGCAGAACATAACGTTAGCATAGTCGTGAACCTGCAAGTTTAAAGTGTGGCAATTCTCTAGCAGACGACGCAGTATCTATATGTTTATTTTTGCGGTGTTGCCAGTTATCTGTCTTCAAAGTTGCGTGCAACCTTTATTTTGGGGGTGCACACAAATTTTAAGTGTGCGTTTACGGAAAGGAAGCGAGTGGTCATCGACCCTTTAAAGCTCATGTGTTAAATTTTTCAGAAGTTTTCGATTTTAAATTGTGAGTTACAATAAAAATTGGAGCTTATTTTTAGGTTGGTTTAAATTTTGTTATTGACTGTATGGATTTTAAAGCCAATCAAATCAAATAAAAAAAATTTATATTATTGTTTTATTCATATTAAGTAGTAGTAGATAATACAATCAATTAAATAATCGATGTTGTTTTTAAAGAAGTTTAGAGGTCCTGGAGAAAAAAAAGAGAAAATGCTTTTATTAAAATCAATGCTACATGGGTTATTTATAAAAATGCAGGGTGTGGAAATTTCAAAACAAAAAGCTAATATTCTCCTTGCTAAAAAATATCTAGCAAAATACATTTATTAATGATTATTGTTCAACTAAAATAAAGCACAATGCATAAAATTTAATCAACTAGCTTTTAGTATTTTAAACCTAGAAGATTCAAAAACCTGTGGTAAAAACAACAATAATCATTGAAACAATCATGTACATACACCTAACTAAAAGCACATTTTTATTTTAAAGGTTGTTGTAATAATCAGCAGCGTGACCAGAAATTTATGTTTGGGGGGGGGGAGCTTGTCAAATTATGATCAAAACAAATGGTTTTGATAATAAAATTTGAAAAAAAGTCGAACTTTAAACTTTTGATTATTTTACTGCGTCAGTTAAATAACATTTTTCTAAGAGAAGGTGTCATAGAAGTACTAACATTGAATGCAGGTCACTACCTACCGTTCTGAATCATCGCAGTTATATTTTCATAAAATGTACTTCACTGCTGGATTAAACTTTTAAGCACTTATCATGCTAAAAGTATTTTCATTAGTTTTTGCTTCTTTTGTATATTTCTTCTTTGTTTTGTTTGATTTTAATTTCTTCCGTTTTGTTTTTCTTTTATTAAATTGTACTTCATCATTAATTCTTTTCGTACAATTTTAGTACTTCAAAATATATTTGATAAAATTCGGGTAACTTTATTTTCAATAATTAAATAATTTAGTAGAGATCTAACTGCATTATGAATTGAAACTTATAGGAGTTTCTTTAATAAAATATACAGGCAGTTAGTTAAAGTTTAATTTATTATCAACATTTATTACAATAAAATTCATCTGACATAGTATATTCAATTATTTATTATTTTATTCATGGTAACTATTCAAACCCAGAATATTATTTTTGTCTTTAACATTATGGAATGAACTTACCAGTAAGAATTATTCAAAATGTACTTGCATAAGATCCTTGAAGAAAATTGGATTCAAGTTTTATAAGGTACTATTTCACTGTTTTATTTTTCCTGTTGCTTCAGTATTTCAAATTTGTATCTCTCAGGCCAAACAAAAACCATTATTAACCCAAAACAAAGAAAAAATCGTTTGCAATGGGCTAAAGCTCATAAAAATTGGACATTAGATCAATGGCAGAAGATAATATGGAGCAATGAGTCCCGATTTGAAGTTTGCATAGGAGATTCTCGAAGCAGAGTTATTAGACAAAAATCAGAAGCATACTCTTCGGACTGTCTTTGATTAAAAGTAAAATTTCCTGGGATGCATGTTTGCTGTTGGAGTTGATAGACTTTACTTTGCGGATGGCATAATTAATGCTAAAAAGTATATTAATATTCTAAATGATCATCTTTTGCTTGCAATGGAAGAGTTAACAACTTCAGAATCGGAGTACATTTTCCAGCAGGACAGAACTCCATGCCATACTGCTAAACAGGTTAAATCTTGGATGTTTCAAAACAATATTAAACTGTTAGACTGGGTATCGAGTAGTCCAGAAATGAAATAGAAGCTGAGAAGCCATCCGGTGCAAACAATGCCATGCCGAATTGTTAATTTCAAGAAAAAATTTTTTCCAAACTTCCCCTTTTTTCTAATTTTGAATATTTAATAAATGAAGACTACATCTGAGTTAAATGTGTTTAATATTGTTTTTTCTATTTTGTAATTTAATAATATATAGTTTGTTTCTATCAAATTTAACATAATTTAATCTTATTTTACAAAACTGTGTTTACCAATGATAGGACGAAATAAAATGATATAGGGCTTGTAGTACTTCTGTTACTTAACAGGGTTCAGCATCCTCTCGCTGCAAAATAACGCTTTCCTTATTTATAGGTACTTTTCTTTTTACAATTGTAACTTGAGAGGCCATGTTATGTTATGTTATTGTTGTAAACATAACAGCTGTTAGCTGTCTTAACACATTATACTGATCACAGCCAACTTTGACTTGGGTTTTTTTTTTTGATCGCACAGTATATTTTAAACTTGTAAACCATTAGAGATAGAGTTAATTAAATTAGAAAAAAGTTGCCCATTTTGGAAATCAATTTATTAAGTTTCCTTTTAAAGAATTTACGGCTTACTAGATTTATGTATCTGCTAAAAATGTTTAATTTTCTTTAATTAAAATATGAAAAAATAAGCAACGGAAAAAGTTTTAGATAATTCTTTTTTTTGTTTCACCATGAACCTGAAATAACCTTCATTCTAATATCATTGAATAGCTTCTTTTAAATGCTTTTTAATGATATATAATGTTTTGTTTTTTAAAGTTATAAACTAAAAACCATTTTGCATGCAAAAATTTAGGTATGCTGCAGTGCTTTGTCATCATTTAGTTAAATAATCCAGATTTTTTTAAATAAAACCTATGATACATTTTCAAATTTAATTGTTTAATTTTTTCGTAAAAGTCACACATTAAAATAGACATAATGGAGTACTGTCTGTTCGATCGAAATGTCAGCTATAACTGTTATAATTTAACAGCTATTTAATTAAGAAAATCAAAAACGTTTAAAACGAAACTCTTCAATGTGTTGCACTTCAGATTTTATTTAAATAAAATTAAGTGTTTGGAATTAAATGTTGACAAAAACAATCAAATTTAATAAATCTGACATTTGTAATGTCAAACTGAAAAATATCAAATTTTTTAAATAACTTCAAAGGCAGTTTTACGAGAGTTGTTGAAATCTGATTAGGTATCCTCTTTCTTTTGTTGGAGAAAGTATCCATTTTGCCTTACCTGAAAATTAATAACGGTAGCAATTAAAGGCCACGGAACATTTTTTTCGAGAGGGATTGCTAAATTTGATTGACCGGAGTAGAAGGAAGGGTTTTGGGTAAAGAAAATGCATAATTAGGTGAGACATTATATTAATCGTATAATATGTATTGAACTATTAGTATAACAATTGTATAAAATATTTAAATCTGTGTAAATTAAAGAAGTCAATTTTATTCGCTCTACAGTTTGATTGATGAATATCTTCATCACGTTATTTAAATCAGTATCCGATGATTTTTTCTTGTGAATCAAAAAAACTAAAAGAAATAGCCATTTTTGTGTCATTGAAATACGATTCCACAACAGAATTCGTTGAACTGTGCTGAAGCTGGAATTGTTAACAATAATATAATTAAAGTTTCTACTTCCTTGAAGTCTTCGAACCTCTTTGGGCTGACAAGATATCACTGTGGCAATATTAGAGACATTATTTCAGCAATCATCGTTTTTGAAAATGGAAGGTAACATCATCAATTGAGCGTGAAGTCTTTCAACATTGAAATCTATATAGTGAATGCGGGTTTCTCGTGATTCATCAAGTTTTACTGATTTACTTAAATCCTGCGCTTCTTTTAATAATTTAGCAAAAGTTACATCATTTAATCTCCAATTCAATGTGTTCTTCAGTATAAGTATTGCCTCCCAAGCTCTGGTGACAGTGAAGTTATGATTCTGAAACGATTTGGCTAAAATTTCTACTGGCTTGAATATAAATTTGGAAGCAATGATACCAAAAAGAGTGAGAACTTTCTGAGATTTATAACATGACCTTGAAAAACTGTTTTGGTATCGCTTGGAGTATTCGGATCGCTCATAATTTCATCTAAAGTCATTTGAATCCTGGAATAATTGTCTATGAATTGAGTCATGGAGTTGACTCTGACACACCAACGAGTTGGACAAAACTTTAATAAGTTAGTCACAAATAAGTCTTCATTATCTACGTCGTTAGGTCTTAGTACCATATCTTTATATGCTTTCTTTCTTTTTGCGGATTCCAAAATGACATTGGAAATAAGTCTCATTGTCACAAGTGTTTCACTAATAAGAGGACAATGTCTTGTAAGGTAAGATTGATTGCATGATTCCAGCAGTAGAAATATATTTATTTTGGCTGTTCTTGTGTGATTCTTTGTTGTACACCAGACATGTTAGCAGCTCCATCAAAGCAGTGCGCTCTAAGATTAGATATGTCAAGACCAAGTCTCAATAACATATCTTGGGTTGCAATAAAAAGGGTTTCCGCTCGAGTGTCAGGAGGATTGTAGAGTCCGATGAAATGTTCTTTAATATTTAAATTTTCTGTATTCATAAAGTGAATGCATAAGCTAAATTGCTCATTACCAGCACTGTCTGTAGTACCATCTGCTACAACTCAAAAAAAAAGGACTATTGTTTATTTCCGCTGTCTTTTTGAAGAGTATGAGCCATTACTTCAAGGATTTCGTGACTCAACCATTTGTCTCTTTTTTTTAATCCAAATATTTACTGCAGGTACTTCTGAACCTTGTTCTTAATTAAATCAATCAAACTCCCTTCATTGCTGATGATGCCAAATATATAGAACTCACTATAATATACAAAAATTGGCGAGCTTCTGTTTGATCTTTTTTGCTAGCCTCGGAAAGCATTGACAGTGTTTTTGATCCATTTCTTTATTTAGTATGTAAATAATTTGACGCTTTTCTATGATAATTAATATATTTTGTTTTATCTTTTTTTATGTTCTGAACAGGGGTTGCGGCGCAACCCCCAAAAATGATCAGAAGTTGCGACTGCAGCCTTTGGTAGCAATTGGATATGAAGAAGCCACTTACAATTGGGTGTCCATGTCTTTTACAATTATTTGGATGTCCTGTGGAACTAAATCAATTATTGGGTCGGCAAGCTTAGAAAATCCTTAAGCAAAATCTCATGTTGATGGATTTGGAGTTAAATCATCAGAATTAGAGTCTTCACCAAGGGTATCAATTGTTTAGTTTAAATTAAGTTTAGTAGGAAGGATAAAACTTAAGAAACTATTGATTTTCATTAATTAAGTGAAGTTAAGAATTTTCTTACCCATTATACAGTGTCCCTAAAAGGTCTGTACTATGCCCTACCACATATTCCTCAGACCAAAAGAGGACGATTTAACCAAACTTACCTCTTATCCAAAAGCGTTCCGACATCCAAGATCTTGAAAATATTTCTATTGGAATTTAATTTGGGATGTGAATGTGTACTGGAAAAAGGGATTTTTCGACATCAGTTTTTTGCTTGTGGGTATGCAAAGAAGCTCAGATTTTTTTAATAGTTTGGTCAATACTTCTGAAACTTTTTCCACAGATGGAGCATTTTTTGTCTCTTGTTCGATTTTGATAACTGCGATAGTTTAGGCTGAAAAAAACAATTTTGATTTGTCTTCTGGCATGCAATGTAAAGTTTAGTGGCGTTCAAAACAATTAATAAAATAAAACCGATGTTAATATGATACATAAATTTAAACAACAATTCAGTGAAATTCATTTTGGTTAAGGAAAACTCTTCTTTTCTAGGACCTTCAAGGTAACTGAAGAAGTTACAGTGTAGTATACTACAGATGATTTTCATTTTCTTCTAAGACAACTCGTCTATGATCAGAAAAATTTTTGACTGGCGTTCTAGAGTCCGTGGAGAAGAATATTTCTGACTTGATCAAGTCCAAAACTTAGTCTCTCTTCAGGTTTAATTGGCAAGTTCCATTGTGGAATTCTGGTTTCAGTGATCTTGGATGGGGATAAATGTCCTTCAGCTTGGTAGATAACCATCAGCCATTATGGCCACTTCTATATAGTTTCATCTAGCCATTGTTGCAACAATGGTACCTGATTTCTCAAGAACTTCCAAAATCTTTCCTGATTTATACCCCAGGATGGGTTTTGTGGTCATTTTTGCTTCAAATATTTAATTCGTGAAATTCAAAGCAACTGCTTAGAGAAAATAGTTTGTATAGTGGATTTGGTAATATTTTCTCACTCATTTTAAGTTATATTCTCTACTGCACAATCTTGATGGGTCACATTCACAATTGCTTGGTGAAAAAAGTTTTATTTTAGAACTGGTTTTACTCTGCAAATTGTAATGATACAGTTAACCTCTGATTATCATTAAAATCAAACAATAAATTTGATTTGTAGTTTAGACCAAGTCTGTAGAGACTTGGTTGGGCTTTGTTTCTATTAAAAAACAGTAGATCATTAATGCTGCACGCCATTGCCATTCTCTTACCATTACCAACAACCAAAGTCTCGTCTTGATATGACATGTTTTCGAGATATAGGATATCGGTAAAAACAACAAAAGGCATTCTAAATATCTGTAACAAAGAAATTAGCCATTTCTAAGACTATGTCTGTGGAGATTTTTGATCGGGGAGTTTCACCTAATTTAGCCTATAAGAATTGTGTGGGGTTCTTTCATTGCTTATGGTCTATTGAGGGTGCAAAAATCATCAAAATTGTTAAAAGTTGACATATGTACATACTATTTGCTCTTTCTATTTCTCCACAGTCAAAATTTAAAAGAACAAAAGATTGAAAAGTTGGCATTGAAAGTCAATTGAAAATAGTCGTCAAAAACAGCTTTTGAAATGAACATATTGATACCATCACAATGACACTTAATGAAATTGTGTGAGCTACCAATACATTATTAAAAAGAAAAAACAAACCTGAATTCACCAGGTAAAAGTATATTAGATGACCAAAACATTTATGTACTTTTAACTTCTTGTTTATACTTTCTTCTTTTTTTATTTCAGGATTAAAATGGATGCTTCTGAAGTGACAGCTAACATTGCTGATGAACCAAGTAAGGACAAACAAGATGGTATTGTGATAACAGAAAAGGAAAACAATATACAAATAAACACCAGCAATGATATTGACATGCCATTACTTGAAAATCAAGAAGAAACATCCACAATAGAATCTACTGATACAGGGACAGATACACATAAAGAACCTATTGCTACAGAATCCTCAACATTACCGTCTAGTTTAGAAATAGATTTACAAACAGAATCATCTGATACTATAGAAATGGATTTACAAAAAGAATCTATTGATAATGTAAAAACAGATTCTCAAGATAAATCTATGATTGCAATGCCTAATGTGGAAGAAACAGATTTGCAAGATGAATCAGTGAAAGAACAGTCTAATGAGGAAGTAGATTCACAGTCTAACATAGTATTGTCCAATACAGAAGAATCTGTGGAAGTTGTAAATAATAGTGATGAAAGTTTTGAATTGCGTGAAGAAGGAAAAGAAGATTCCATAGAAAACAGTGAAGATATTACATTGGAAATAACAGAAACGACAGAAAATTCTGAAAATAATACAGTCGATACTTCTAATGAAATAGAAGAAAATGCGTGTACAATTAATGAAGTAGTGCAAGAAGAAATTCCAGTAAAATCATCTTCTGATGGATATGAACATTTTGCGATAGATCAGGAAAATGCAATAGAAACTGAGAATGCTATTGCTCATATGATTTCATCTGAGGATCCAACTACCGAAGCCGAAGCAGATAAAATGGAAACGCAAGTTGTAGTAGAAAATGTGGAAGTTGCAAATATACCTGACGAAGCAAATACTAGTAATGAAGAAATTACAGAGGTGCAGTATCATGTTGTTATAAATGAAGACAATAATGGAGTTTCAGTGAACGGGATGGATCAATTAAATAAAGATAGTTTGGTTTTGGACACTGAACCAGTAGTTGATTCACAAACAATGGAGAATGTTGTTACTATTTCAGAGTCTAACGAAACTCAAAGTACTGTTGATACAGTCATTGCTTTGCCTTCACAAACTTTAACGGAGGTGACTCTTAGTGATGTACAAATGCTAGAAAGTCATGAGGGAGTTATGACTGTAAATGAATTAGATGAACAGTCACAAGTTGTTATTTTACCTAGTGATCAAGTAATTTTAATGGAAGCTGAAGAAAGTTATGAACAGATTGAATCGGTTGATGGAAGTATCGTAGAGAGTGAAGAAGAAATGAAAGAATCTAAGGAGGATAAAGTTCCCAAAATAGAAAAAAATGAAGAGCAAACAGATGATAAATCACCTGTGAAAATACCTTGTCATGTTTTGGGCCGCAGTATTGATAATCCATTAGTGGACCCTGTAAGAAACGGGCGAGTTTTATTAAAACCTCGTTTAGGTGTTAAGATTCCTTATAGAAATTTAACGAGTCAAATTGTGTCAAAACAAGAGATAGCTGAAGAAATAATGGAACGTTCACGTTTAAGACAATCAGCTGCAGAACCGCCAGCTGGTGGAGATGTATTTTTCGCAAAGAAACTTACTCAACGACTAGCAAAAAAAATTGTACCGGGCAGTAAAACTACCAGTAGAACCACAACTAAAACCACATCTGCATCATCAAGTTCAAGTAAAAAAGTAATGGCTGTCACTGAAATTTCTAAAGAAGCTCCCAAATCACAAGCGTCACCCGACGTTAAGAAGCCATTAGTACCAAAAGAGTTGCAAGAATCGTTAAGGAAAAGTAGTACTGATGCCTTGCTTAAAACTCCAGATACTTCTGGTAAAATTATTGATAATTCTGATTTAATCGCATTGTTAGAAGGTGATGATATACCGGATTGGAATATTGGTAAAAATGATACGCCTCTTTTACCAAATCAAAATAAGCCTGATAAACAGTCTGCAGATTGGGAACGAGAGATTGCCCTGAAACAGTTACGAAACCTGCCAAAACAAAGTAAAGGTACTAAACATTCTTATAAACAGAGTACCATTCTACAAACTTCTATCAATAGTAAAGAAACCTCCACCAATAATAAAGAACCAACAAAGGACCCTCAAATCGAACCTAAAGAAAGTAAAGAAATCCCCCAGAAAAACGATATTGAGGAAATACAGCCAAGATTTTCTTCAAGTACCCCATTGAAAACTTACACGAGAAAAAGGAAACCTATAGATTTTATCAAGCCATCATCATCTTTAGCTGCCTTATCACCACCAAAGAAACCTGCCATTTCCATCGATGAAAAACCTTCTGTTCAATCTCCAAAGAAATCGGCAGTGAATGAAGAAAAATCTGTTGTTCAATCACCAAAGAAACCAACACCTCCAAATGAAGAAAAATCTATTGTGCAAGCACCAAAGAAACCTTCAGCTTCCAGCGAGGAAAGAAAGAAAGCAACTGAAGAAAAATCTTCACAGTCAACTAAAAAACCCACAGTTACTAATGAAAAATCTTCATCGGCACAAAAAACAAGTTCATCAGCTGTCCAAAAATCTCAAACTGCACAAAAAGTATCATCTTCAAGTGTACAACAAAAAACTCCAAGTGTACAAAAACAACCGTCCACTGCTACCGTTCAGAAGTCATCTACTGTTCAGAAAGTAGCAACGCTTGTTGACCAAAAATCACCAGCTGTTCAAAAATCATCCACCGACCAAAAATCATCTGCACAAAAACCACCTACTGATCAAAAATCACCTACTGTTCAAAAAGCTAAAAAATCGGAAGAACCATCCACTCCAAAAGTAGAACCTAAAGTAGAAACACCGACACCATTAACTGAAAAAACACAAAAATCTCTCTCGCCTAACACATACATTAGTAAAAGTTCTCGAATTGTCAAAAGGAAAAAAATATGGGATCCTGATGAAGTTACGCCTTTGCCCAAATTCAAGTCGTCAAAAGTAACAGAAAGCACTAAAAATCTGGAAAAATCAGTAAATTCAGAAAAGAAACTTAATAAATCTAATAGTGAAAAATCTGATACTCCTTTAGCCAAACCTAAATTAGTAAGTAAATCGACAGCTACTGTTCTCAAGCCAAATAATGAAAAGGCACCTACTAAGAGGGCTGTTGTCAAAAAGACTATAGTAAAGAAGAAAAAGCCAAAACGACTTACGGAAGTTGATAGACTATTAATGGACGAAGGTGCTGTGAATTTATTATATGCAGTCAAAAATACGGAAGAAATACAAAACGTAAAGAATAAAAAGAAAAAGACAATAATATCAATTGATAAAGCACAACGTGAACTCATGAATAAAACAAATGAAATCAAAAACGATTTACAAATCAATAGTACAAAAGATTCTCCTATTACATTACGGAAGAAAGATGGATCCACACCTAAATCTTCCCCCGTAAAAGATGTAGCTGCAACTGTGTTACACAGAAAGAAATCGAAAGATTCCGTCAGTGGGTCAGTGCACAGTCCACCAGCATCTCCTGGATTTGCATATTCACAACATGCTGAAGCGTCGAGGATTATTAGAAGGCACTCTAGTAGTTCGTTTTCAAGCGAAAACAGTGACGGTGAATTTGTTACTGATAAAACAAATGAAAAGAAACAGAAAGCTGAACTTCAAAAGAAGAAATCAAAAGTTAACCACGAGAAGCAAGGGAAAGCATTAACTGTTGCCGATAAGCAAGTTCTTAGTGAAGAAATGTCGAGAAACTTTAATAAAGCATCGACTGACGATCCAAAATATTCACAGTTTGAAACGTTTAGTGTTAGAAGGCTTGATAATCTTGTACAAATTATTTTAGCACCTACATCTCCAAATGGGCAAATGACATTATCTGCTCAGGTGAGGATCGTTATTTTATTGTTATTCGCAATAAATTTAAAATGACACCATTACATTCACATAACACACATTTGCTACAGACTGTATTTTGAGGTTAAGTCTACTGTCTTTTTTTTTTTTGCTTATGTTCACATAAATTGCACATTTGTTACAAATTGCATTCAGAGGTTATGTCTACTGCTTTGCTCTAGTTGCTTGAAAAGATCCACAGTTAACTCGAAACAAACAAATAGCATCTTTACAAATGCTAATAAATTCTAATAATTTTTAATAAATAAAGTCTAGAATGTAACATTAAATCTTGAATTCATATTAAGTCGGTCATCAAAATCTCATAAAGCAAGTGTAACAAATTGTTTCTTTTCTAGGTGCTGAAAGAATTAGCAGAATTACTAGACATATTAGAAAAAGATAAAACTTGTCGAGTGGCAGTAATATCGTCATCTGGAAGTTCATTTTGTCAAGGAATTGACTACAAAGAACTCGCCTCAGATGATAAAACAGCAAGACAGTATCTCGCAGAACAGTATGCTACATGCGTAAGGTAAATCTTCACCAATTCAATTATTTAAACATTTATTACTTATGATATGCTTACATTTACAGAAACTTTTTAACTGCCCTCACGAGTTTTTCCAAAATTCTAGTAGCCGGTGTTCATGGAAATACAGTAGGCTTAGGTGTTACAATGTTGCCACTATTCGATATGGTGTTTGCTAGCGATACAGCTACGTTTAGTGCGCCATATGCTAGATTAGGATGTGCTGCTGAAGGTGGAACGTTACTTACGTTACCGCATATAATGCATAATGCATTGGTGAGTGAGAATGAATTAAATTTAGAAGTGATTGTTGTGAATTGTTGATATTTTCAGGCTAGTGAGCTGTTCCTTGCTTCACGTAAATTGACAGCCGGAGAAGCTTTAAGGCTTGGTCTTGTTACACGTACGTTATGGCCTGATAAATTTCAAGAGGAACTTATTTCTGCATTGAAAGTGGTTTCTAGCCAGTCTCTGCAGGTTTGTAATTTTTTTACAATTATATTTGATAGTTAACATTTTTTTAAATAAGAAACAGCTTCAAATTAAAATCCTTAGATGTTAGGTTATGTAATAAAGATGCGAGGTTATACTCCAGCATTTTAATGAAATTGAAAATTAAATTTACAAACAGTAATAGACCATGCAAGTGTTACATCACTTTTTTGGTTATCATGGTTACTACTTTCCAAACAAATCATTTCCCTATGTTAAATGCCGTAAGAAAACATTTAAATTTCTTGAAAAACGTTTTAATGGTTTTATTTAATCTTAATACACAGGTAAGTTAGAATGATCTATTTTCTATGGAATACAGAGTTTTACACGCACACTTCTCTTTGAAGGTTTAGAACTGCTTCTGCGAGCAAAATTTTAAAATTTGAGCACATCGTCATTTGTTCCCCAGAATCGGTGGTTAAGCGTTGTCGGTGTTATTTTGAGGCGCACTGTTTTTTTATAGATTTGAGACTTCTCTAATGGCAATCTAAGACAGGAAAATGTTTTATTTGGAAAGTAGTAGTAAGAGAGCGTGACATCAGCACTTGCGCAGTCTATTAATGATTTCAAATGCATAAGATTGAATATTTTTCCAATACGAATGTTAATACATTAATTTTTTTCAGAGTATGCAGGCAATAAAGAAGCAACTTCGACATCAGCTCTTGGAAAATGTGGAAGCGTCGTTAAAATCTGAAACATCCCTCTTAATACAACATTGGACAAGTAATGAGTGTCAGAGTAATTTCAGCAGTTATAGTTTAGAGATTAAGTGATTTTTTTATGAGCAAAATAAAATTGGGCCCCTAGTTTATCTAGGTTTATGGTACAAATTTATAATATAAAAAACATAATTCGAAACATGAAAAAACTTTTTAGACGTTGTAAGTTCAGAAACATTTTATTCAGTCTCTATAATTAATTTTATTATTATTATAATTGACTAACATAATCATTAGTGTATCGTACAGTAAAATGTAATTCATATGATGAAACAATAAAATCACAAATAATTATACCAGGTGCCTTTGGGCTTTAAAAATGATAAATAAATTAATTTTATACTTCTGGTAGTTTATCATAAAGAAAAGTTGCATTAATAAAATAAAAGGTATCTGGTATTGTTGAATGATTATTATAATTTTCTTTATGTATGTTATGGATATTTTATTATTCCATATTTTATACATTACATACATAAATATACGTTTCTCTGTAAACACCTGAATTAAATGTAAGTTGATGCAAGTGCTAAGTTTTGTTTCTGTATAAAATGTGTTTTTCATTGCAATGAAATTCTTGTGCAATTACAACCAAAATAGTAATAATATTAGTGAGTTTTCGCACAACAGATGCTTTGATAATAGAACAATGACGTTAACATCTTTATTGTGTGATAACTCTATTATTATTAATGATTCTATTCTAAATGCTTTTAAAATGCAGGTGGCTGTGTCTAACATAACCTAAAATGGAAAATCTCATATAGTTTAGAATCTAAATTTACAGAGCCACCCTTGATTTAAAAACATTGAATAGAGTAATTACATTGATTATTAAGAATAGTAAAAGAGAGTTTTTTTTATTATATAACAAATTAAAATTTATTATTTAGTTTTGTTGCAATGAAATAAAAATTGTGGATATTTATATTATAATTTTTTTTATAATATAAGTCATCGAAAATATATGCAAAGTCTGACGTTATATATATTTTATTTCTTAAATTGATTCATTGAGATGTATGTGTTTGCTTTTTTTTTACAAATACAGTCGAACTTCGATAACTCGAACCATGACTTCACGCAAAAAAGTTTGAGTTATCAAGACTTCGGATTATTAAATAAAATACATAACATATATTATTTATGTCCACATTTTCGTATGTTGGTTTTTCAATTGCAGTAATTATTGTTTGCTTATTTTTTAAAATAGTAGAGACTACTTGCTGGAACAGCATACTTCACAGTTACATCTTTCTTTCGTGAACCACTTTCCACTTCTTTTAAATTTTTCATCAATAGAGAAAGTAAATAAAGTATGTACGTTTTAATGACATATCAACAGCAACAAAAATAACTTGATAAAACAAATAGGCATTTAGTAACAGTTAGGGGCTTCCCCCAGAAATTTGACTTATCAAAAGTGGCGCCAAATATTCTGTTCAAGTTATCAAGATATTCGAGTGATAGAAGTTCGAGTTATCAAGTAAAAATTACACAGTTCTCACTCTTGACGCTATATCTAACCAATTTGATTCGAGTTATCGAAGTTTGACTTATTGAAGTTCATTTGTATTATAACTTGATTTCTTTATGTGTATGCAATATTAAATAATTTAAAATTTAGATGGATAGAATACTGCATTGTTGTGTCATGTACATACCAGACATAAAAGCGGGGTTATGGAATTCACACATTATACAGGTAAGTATGAACACATTTTGTACGTGGCATAACAATGCATTCTCAAAAAGAATATATTGATGTTTTCACCTCATTTTTAAGTGTACAAACTTAAAAATATAATTTCCAAAATCAAATAATTTTTGTATGTTTGTAACATCTTGGTTTGGTAGTTAATTCAAAGAATATGTGGAATATTTAATAATTATGTTACTGTGGGTTATTAGAATGTTGCAGATGAGGAAATTCAAAATTATTCATATTCAGTACATTTCCATAACCGATTGTAAAAATGTACATTATTACTATTAGTTGCTTTCCTTTTAACCAGATTGTTCATCATGCCTGAAGCTCCAAGCGAGCATATCGGGTGCTGAATCGGCGGACGCAACTTAGGAAATCTCATGCTACTTTTGAAATGTTTAGATATTGGCCCCCCTAATTATTTTAGCACTAGACTTTATTTAGGTTTTATGAAGAGCATTGCAAGATGATATATACTGAGTAATTTCAGCATTTAACTCAATTAAAAGATTTGAAGAAACGTGTGTGCATAATACATGTTATGCACATGGTTCAGCAGCAACATCAAATAGGCCTGTAAATTTTCACAATCAACTATTTCTATTAATTATCTGTGATTGTCACTACATGATTTGTATTAATCAAATATCTTCTAATTGTATTATCAAAATGCTGAAATTGCTCCGTGTATATCACCTTGCAACGCCCTTCAAAAAAAACCTAAATAAAGTTTGGTGCTGAAATAATTAGGAGAGCCAATATCTAAACATTTCAAAATTAACATGGAATTTCCTAAGTTGCGTTCTCTGATTCAGCACTCAATATACAGGTTCGACTTGATAACTTGTTTTACATTTGAGGTTAGGATGTTAGGTTCATTTTTCGTGTTTCATTTACAACAGCTGTAAGAAGGTGCCTGTAGTGAAGCCTTGAAGTGTTATAATCTTGAAAGGAAAGTAAGGATTGAATTCAACATGTGATTTTTGAAAAGTTAGGTTAAGGTAATAAGGTAGATAATTTGAGTAATAGATAATAATTACATGAGAATGAAACATTTATGAAATCTTTTCCTATTTGAGGCATTATTATTTTGATAAGTTGATACAATAAGTTCAGTGTTTTTGAGTAAATTTTATGGCATTCAATTATTATTAATTAGTAACATAATCAATAAATATTCTGGCTTAATCGTTACATATAGTTCACTTGTAGGTCTATTTTTTGTGTAATTTATTTAGTTAAATGGCGCTGAAAAATTTACAAATTAAAAGTTTAGTTTGCGCCTTCTTTGAAATTTTATTAATGTGAAACAAGCACATTGGTTTTTATTATAAATGTACATACAATTATAAACTTGAATGTAGTTTTTAATAAATTAAAACCATATTTAGATAAAAAATATGATGTTAAACCTTATTTTGTAATTTCAATTTTATTTGTTTAATTTGTGTTGCAGATGAAAATTTTGAAAATATGCAATCATTATCCTTTTCCTAAAAAAAGTTTTGCTTGAGTACTTTTTGTCTTACATTAAGACAAGATAATTGATTCAAGTGTCATATGTTAATAAACAATGTTGTACTGTTTTTTGGACCCTGAGTTTGCTAATTTTGAAATTTTCATGCGACAATATATAAATAATAATTCTTTCTTTCTCTTACATATTTTAGTTAGTATTAAGTAAAAAAAGGCATTTTATTATGTGAAATAGTCTGTGCTTTTTTGAATAGTTGGGCCGAGGTATGTACGTGAGAGTTCCTGATAAATTAATGAAGGACACAGGAAGAGCCTTTATTTATATGTGGTAAGCAGAGAAACGAATTGTTTTCTTTATTTGAACTGATAGGAAAAGTTGAAATTTGTAATTTCTATGTAAATAATAAAAATTATGTTGTGGTAAAAAAAAAAGTTTTTCTTATCGGAACCTTCCAAAATTAGAAAAGTTGTTAATAATAATAATTTGTGATTTAATTAAAAATGCTTGAAAAGTGCCATTAAAATAAACATTAAGTTTGTATTGCTAAATATTACACGAAAATAAAATCAATTAAAAGTTATATTTTGTTTATTCAAGGTCGTCTTTTTTAATTAATTGTTGCTTTTATTTTGCAAATGGTAAGTTACCTTTTAAAAAACATAATAATTGTAATCAACACATTATAGTTAGGGGAATTTAAGTATTATAAGGTTCTTTTCATTTAATTTAATGGATAGTTTTTAAAGGTAAAGTAAATTGTGTTTCATGCCTCTTTGTCACTCAATTAGTGAGATTCTGAGAATTTAGCTCATCTGTAGAGCTGATTATAAATATTTTCATTCCAAAGGAAAAGGTAACGATGAAATTATTTCTCACACAATTTGATTCAATTGACTACCAGTTTCATTGTCTTTAGAACAGCAATTAAAGTAGTAGTCAATTGAATCGAGAGTGGGAATTACAGTTTTCTCATTGTGGACCCACAACCATTTAATTATTTTCGTTCCAGTTGATTGTTGGAATTCGCAAATTTACCCTACTAACAAACCTAATTTGATCCAATTTTATTTAACTTAATTCAATTTAATTGCATCTAACTTAACCTAACTCAGTTTAGTTGCATCTAACCGAAGTTAAATCAGCCACTTATGCAATTCAAGCAAAAATGAGGTAGTTACACACGCTATTCATTTTGATCCAACATTACGTATTACTTAAATTATGATTTCTTTCTTTAAATACACTTTGTAGGGAACTTTTTTGCTGCAAGTTATACTCCCTTACCTTTGCCTTTTGCCAAGAGGAGAATCATAATTAAAACAAATTAGCAATTTAAAGAAAGACAAGAAACTTATTCAAATAGGTATATCCTCTAGTATTTTACCGTCTTTTAGATAACTTTAACATAGAGTAAATCAGAGTTGAGGTACTCTGTACAAAAATGTACTGCAAATACAGTAATCAATAGTATAAGTACTTTTAAGTAGTTTATTTTAAAATTGCTGTGCTGGTACTGGAATTTCCAGTATTATATCTACAAAGTACTGGTACTGGTACTTTTTTTTCTAGAATTTTTTAAAAGTACTACTTGTTACTTAAAAAAGTACTGTAAAAATATAAACTAAGTAGTTTACTGAAGTATTTCCAGTATATTACTTTTTTATATAGAAATTTATAGGTTTTCTATACTTCTTTTGTTTTGTTTTTGTGTTATTGGGTTACCACTATTTGTATTTATTCATTTTAACAAAGGAAGGCTTGTTTCATTTAATTAGGTCTAATAAAGATACTATTTCGTGTTACAATTTTTATGTTTTTCTTAAAAATCTTATGTAAGTGCATATTCAAACGCACACTTGGATTCAGAGACAAAGACTCGATAAAAAAGAGTTGAAAAAAATTGGCATTGTATTTAAAAAAAAACAACTGACTATCGTTTCGTTGATACTATTAGTTAGATTTCTCAAAATAATTTTATTTAGTTTTTAAATCGGACAAAAAATATTGAAACTACAGCGTGCGCCGTTTTTTGCAAAACTGTATATAGGTCTTGAATAAAAAATTACATTTATAATTATTCTGCAGCATTTTCAATACTCATCATCGCGTTTTTATGCCTTAGGGTATGTACACTTTCGTGCGCATGTCTGCACTACCTGTAGGTACCGTAGGTACCGAGAAAATCCTGGAACAGTAGGTTTGTTCATTTGTTGCACTAGTTCAGCATTTTTTATAATTTTTACACTAAATTCGTTCGTTTGTGAAATTAGTGCTGTACTAACTTGAACTTATTTCTGTTCGTTTCTTAAAGTGCATCTGCACTAATCTGAACTATTTGCACTTGATTTAAAGCAGGTGCAGCAAAGTTCAAGGTAGTGGAGAAAGAAATTCTAACCTTTTTGTTGTGCCGGAACAGCGTATTAACCTAAAGAATTATTAAAGAAGCAAGTTTTCTAACTGAAGAAAAAATGAGCGAAGCAATATGGTATCAATGTGAAATGTGCAATTACAGTAATACAAATGAAGATTTAGTTGCCAGGTCATTATCTCTTTATTATGTTGCACCAAGTTGCACTCAAAACGTTCATTTGAAATGCCATAATTTAGTGTAAATATAGCTGTCTCTTTGAACTTGCTGCACTCGTGACATATAAAAAGTGTGCAAAGTGCAATTAAACGAACAAATCTAATAAGTGCAAGTTTCACGCAGTTGCACTTACTGCAAATGAACAACGTTAGGATAACTTAGTGTAGGTACTGAACAGGCTTAGTGCAAGAAGTGCTGCACTATTACATGAAATGAACAAACCTATTGTTGAACAAATATAAATAATACATTATAAGTAAAAATTCTTTAAAATTATTTTTATAGTTGCACTCTTAAAGCAATACAAAGCTTCTTGTGTAAATTTCTTTGAAGAAGCTAATCTAGCCCAGGGCCAGGTTTCTTGCTCATATCCAGACAGGTTAGGCGTTGTACTTAGCCTGGTATAAAACAAAACACACCGAATTGAAAATCATTTTATTAACAATGTACAAAAAATGTCATAGATAAACAAAACATTACATACGCAAGTAAAAACAA
Organism: Ignelater luminosus; assembly: GCA_011009095.1. NCBI lineage: Eukaryota > Metazoa > Arthropoda > Insecta > Coleoptera > Elateridae > Ignelater > Ignelater luminosus. The sequence goes on from VTPC01090885.1 coordinate 126,660, forward strand.
GGTTACACGAGATATGAATCATTATTACGCATCAGCAGTAGTGTTTACATTTCTACTGACGGTACATTTTAAATATGGCTACAACATACTGTAGGTCTGATAATTGCCGTGCAGATCCAGTAGGATCTCTGAGAATTGGTTCCCTAGAGTTGACCTGCCAGACTATCGCCGTCGACGTGGTTGCCACCTTGTCAACATGCGACTTCCAGTTTAATCTCCTTTCCAAGTTCACACCTAAGTACTTGACCACCTGCAATATGGATTCCTTTAAACCTTCTGTTTTTTTTCTTTTGGTGAACAGAATTACTTTAGTCTTAGATGGATTAACGAAAAGGCCATTGTCATTACACCATATCTTTCTATGATCCCGCAGGCTATTTGCATTCTGGTTGCAGACGACGTTGAGAAAGCGACCAGTGACTAACACTAGCTCGTTGCCTGCGTATGCCTGAGCAAGACAGCCGTCCGCTGTTAAGCGCTCCAATTATTATACACCATGGAGTGAAAGGCAGTTGTCCTCCCTGTATCGCAATGTCCACATGGCAGTCTTCTAGAGTAGCTTTAACGTTTCTTACTTCTAGTGTAGACTTCACCTATATAGCTAACCAATGTGGGTATCACACCCATAAATATTTGCACAATATCAAATACCAGCATTCGTCCAACTAGATTGTAGATACTTTTGGCTACTTCCCCTAAAACATATAATGACGCAATTGCTCTCAAAAATTTAACTGGCGTTAAAAGTCAGGATACTGAAGTAATTTCCAACACCAACTTTAGAATTTCAATTTTAAAACTTTCAGGACATGCGTTATTGATGACCTAGTGTACTTTCTTTGTCAATTTGTCGCCCGCGTGCTGCATACACCTTGCATATGCGCTTGGAATGGCTCTAAGCATAGCAAATAGCAACTTTAACGCAGCGACCAAGTCTCTTTTGAATCTTAATAAGCTGGGATTGTCGTCCAGTGAAGGTTGTAGTATTAGTCGTTTTTGTAATATTTGAGGTATCTGCATGAATTACAGAAATTAAAATTAAAAAAGTATTTGCCATATAATTATAACTATGATAAAAATTAAAAATAAAAATCCAAAAAATTTAAAAAAGTTTACGTGACTGCTAATGTTATTGTGATTGGTGACGTCATTTGATACGACCCCCATCTTATATTTTTTGTGCTTCTGTCACCTATAAATTGTCACTGCTCGATAAGGTTATGTCATTATGTCAAATTGTTTAATTGCTTTTCATTTGTTCTATAACTACATCGTTTTGCTTTCGTAATAAAATGGAATATTTCATTTATTTTGTAGGTTATCTTTGAATTTTCCATTTCAAATTTAAAACTTTAAATTGTTAACCTCCCATTTCAAGAATGTAGTGCCAAAAGCGTCGCCAACATTGTAAATAAACTATTGGAAATCACTAGATAATCAAAACAAATTATGAAATGTCCCTAACAGTTTCATGTACAAAATTGAATTGATTTTAAAATCTTGAGAATAATTGTATTATTTCTAAATGATTTGTTAGTGATAGTTGCAGAAATGGCAACTGATCTGGGTTTTGAGTTTATTGCACTATTGAAAATTGAGTATTCTTTTTTTTTGTCTAATTTATCTTGGACATACCAAATGATGTCATACAAGCAGTGATGTGCGTTGACACGTCAACAATGATTGTTGACATTTTCGTGTCAACAATTGATTTTTCACGTCAAAAATGTCAACAATGTCGACAATGTGTCAACTTTGCAAATAAAGTAGGATTCTGCACATTTTTCGTTAAACCTAACCTGTAAACACAGGTGCTAAAATAAGCTAAAATGTCTAATAAGATCATTAATAAGATGTTCAAGACAATTCAAGAATCAAAATGGCTGAAAGGCCCAAGAATAAGAATTTTGATTAATTGGGTTTTCAGTTATAAAAGACTGTGACAGTAACTGAAGATGGAAAAGAAAAACCAAAATATTATTTAAATAAAATGGCATTAAAAAACTAAATCCTA